>JABYQE010000081.1:0-125892 GCA_022376435.1 Amylocystis lapponica | reverse complement strand
TTACCGCCCTCAAACAACTTTATCTCGAGCACTGCTGGACAACGTGCACTTCGCCTTTTCGATCTCGTGCCTGAGCTTGCCCAACACGCGTAGGTTGCGGCAACGTCCATGCCCGACTTCTTTCTGTACTGTTTGATCTCCATCACGCGGTTGTCGGAGTCCTCGCCTCCGAGGTCACCTGCCGTCGCGAGCACCTGAGCACCTCGGACACACCATCGCTGATCGAGAGCAAGGATACATCGAGGGTTCCACCAGTCTAAGTGCCAGTGAAGCAATCAGCCGAGGGACTCAAAGTCATAATTAGAGCATACCTGATTTGCACCGGCCTCGATTACATAACCTCCGCAGGCCTGTAGAACGACATATCATAGTGTCGGGCTCCCGGGTGGCGAGGCGTAGAGTAGTACTTACTCAAGTGGGGCAAGCAGGAGTCTCGCAGCCGTAAAAAGCCGGAGAGGTACTCTCGATCTGGGATATTTAACATCACCTTAACTTAGGGTTGGGTCGAGTTGTCACAAGCACATGACAAAAGGACCCCGGCGTTCGACGAGATGGGATAAGCATCATGAAATCCAAGCTGGCCCTGCTCGGCGACGGTAGCTGCCTCTTCTCACTGTCGGCCTCTTGGCCTCGACCGTCAGCGCGGCCGTCGTGCCGTCCACCGCGTCGAAAGTCACGCTCAACTCGCGGAGGGCTTCCCAATCCCACAGGTCGGCTTCGTTGCAGAGACGGCTGTCCGCGGCCAGCATCCCGCTCAAGGACCAGTATTCCGGCACAGACCTCCAGTGCGTAGTCTGATCAGCGAGCTGCACGCCTGGCTGACGTGTCTTGCGCAGATGGTACGGTGAGATCGCAGGTGCGCTGTGATCCGCCGATCACGCATCGGTGCGCGTTCTGAAACGCAGGTGCGACCCGGACAGTGGGGACGCCCCCGCAGACGCTCACCACTGTGTTCGACACCGGGAGCAGCACACTCGAGTTCGCCAGTGCGTTTCCGTATCTGTGTCTGCGACCGGCCCTGCTCACCGTCCTCCAGGCACGCTGTGCAGTGCGTGTTTCAACCAGACACGGTTCGACCCGAACGCGAGCAGCACGTACGTCGATGGGGGCTACCAGACCACGATCACGTTCGAGACAGGCGGCAATGCGAGCGTCGCGCAGGGCGACGAGTACCAGATTACTCTGCGGAACGCGACGGACACGGTCTCCGTCGGCGGGTTGACGGCGTCGGACGTCCCGCTATACCTGTTTGTCAACCAGACTTCGGCGTTCGACTCAATACCGTACAGCGGCATCTTGGGTGAATGACTTGCGTCGTAGGTGAGACGACCTCAAGTTCTGACAGTTTGGTAGGCTTGGCATCGGAGCCGGATGGCTACTGGGCTGCGGTGATCAAGGAGGGACTTCCCGGTACGTTCCCGACGCACGTCCTGCGGTACTTACGGTTACAAAGTGGTTTGCAGCCCTCTTCGGAATGTATCTTACACCCGAGCGGGTCGGAAATGCAGAGCTCACGCTGGGCGGGTACGACACCTCCAAGATCAAAGGTGGGTAGAATCCTTGCTTGCCTGCCAATTGAGTGCCAACGAGTGTGCGCGGCTCGGCAGGCCCTGTCACGTATGCAAACATGCCCGACGAGGACTTGGAAGGCGCATGGATCCTCGCGTCTCCCGGCATCGCCGTGAACGGGCAGACGACCCCGCTACTGCAGACAAGCCGGCAGATCATCTTCGACAGCGGGACGACCAACGCCTACTTTGACACGAACATCACCGAGGTGCGTTGCCCGTGCCCGTGCCCGTGCCAATGCGCACGCGCCCACTCACGCAATCAACGCTGCGCAGGCGATCTACTCGCTCATCTCGCCCGACATCCTGCCGTACGCCCCTGAACCGGGCGCGTACTACATCGCGTGCGACAAGGTCGCAAGCCTGCCCGCGACGATCGACATCGCGTTCACGGCCGCATCGGGCGCGCCGTTCAACCTGACGATCCCGAGCCGCGAGCTGAACGTCGGCGCGTTCCCGGGGAACACGACGTACTGCCAGACGGCGATCAATGCGCTGGACGGGCTGGAGCTCGTCGGTGGGATCCTGCTCAAGTACTACTATGCCATCTACGACGTGGATGCACAGCGGATCGGGTTTGCGTCAAATGGTAAGCCGTCCTCTGGGATTGCGGTGGTTTGGCGGGGACTCATGCCGTCGTGCAAAGGTGTGCCTTTGTTGTGAAAAGCAGAAGCAGTAGTGAAATGAGGTATAGTGCACGGACATGGGATCGTATGGTAGTTGCACCTCAAGTTGCGCACTTGAAGCTTGCTTTGACTGCGAACATTGAATGAAACAAATCAACCGGGAAATATCTGCCTTGCAGAACTGGGCATCCCAAGCACACGGACAGCGGAGCAAGGACTTGCACCTACGTATACGTGCGCTCCGCCAGGAGCGCGGATTGCGGGGGAAGTAGCGCAAAACCAGCCGTGCGGGGATGGTTAGCGCGCTTCATCTTCCCTCACAAGAGAGAGACATAAGTACCTTGGCAATACGGTTGCCTATTCAGGCAGAGACACTTCTTGCCGCGAAATAGCATGCCGATCGTGATCCCGAGATGCCACATACACCCTATCTATCATACACCATATTTATTGATGTTGCACGACAGATTATGCAGGGCAACAGTCGTTCTAGGGGGTCCGACGCGGCTGTGTGGCGCGTTCCAGCTCTCGGACGTTACGCTGGGTGGGATGAGCATCAGGCACGGGGGGGCTTTGGCCGGAACCCTGACATAGACACGCAGCAGGCGAGGCTCACTCGCATCGGGGGGCCTTCGAATGCGGCAGAGTATAACAGACGACAGTCACCACACAGCGAGGTGCATCCGAGTCTTGTGCCGCATGTACCGGCCTACCTCGTGCAGTCTACGATATCGCAAGTGAAAAGAGAGTATGATGCAAGTCCGCGGGGGAGGGGGGGGGAAGAGAACACCACGAAGAGGCGGGCGCAGTCATGCACGGGTCAGTCAGGGTGCGACTTGGCCGTATACGTAGACGTTTCTCCAGGACAGCGATCCTTCCTGCTTGCTGGACGAGGGCGGTCCCAAGAATGGACCCCTCAGGCCGCATCCGTCTGAGAGAGCAGTCCGCATGCAGTGTTTAGGCCTGTCTGTCATCAGTGAACCATTAATTCAGCAGCAAGAACGATCTCGAACTGACGTGAACGTGACGTCGCACGATATCGATGCACAGGCTATAACCGGCGATCGAGCGGGCGCCGCCCCCGCCGCGATCGCTGTCCCGGGACATGCACGCCCCCCGATCCGCTAGACCCCCGATCGGCCACCGCACTTCTAGCCCGCCATGCCATGCCAAACCACAGATGCAGAGATCAGGCTTCGCGGTGGCTGCACGGAAGCACGACGGGCGCAGATACTGCGACGTGATCCCCACCATGCCCCGGGGAGACACAGCAGCGGTTCGCGGCACACGGTGCGCCGCACAGCTGCCGAGCTGCTCAATGCTGCGCTGGCACCGCGCGCCCATATCACGCTACATTGATCGCCACGAGGCATGCTGGATTGCTGCCCAGGGATGGGACGGAAAGTCCAAGGCTGTCTGATGCTGCAGACAGATGAATGGACGAGATATGGTACAGTAGCGAGAAGCCGCCAGCGAATGATGTGTTCCGGCACGTCCTAGATTACATATAGTTGGCTTGCACGGTCAGACGCACCTGCACGACGACAGCCAGCGGTGGTGTCTGCACCTGCGGCCCTGCGGCCCTGCAAGCAAGGCCTGTGGAACACCGGGTCGGCTATAATTGGGCTCTTCGGCGTGCGAACAAGCTGCAGCGTTCGGCGAATCGTGGCGGGTGCGTACGTCCGTCCACATACGGAGGGCAATAACAGAGTACCGGGCTGTCAAAGACATTATTGCCAACGAATCCGCACTACACGAGGGCAATGGAGGCATAATCCTGCAAGATGCAGGGATGAATGGTATGGAAGAGGACAGCTGGTGAGAGAGTTCGGTGAATTGCGCCATCGCCGGAAGGCTCGCAGCGCAGATGTTAGTGCGGGCCGACAGTGCACGCCGTGCCAGTGGGTCAAATCAGACATAGGGAACCACAACGTCTTGGACACGTTGGCATGCCGCGCTGGCAGATCCGAGAGTCGAAGCAGCTCGAGTGGCAGGACTGGCCCCGAGGTCGCCCAAAGCAGAGCATCGCACGGACGAGAGATGCGTGCATTCGATCGCGATAGCGCGCGAACTTGAGGTTTGGATAGATAAGCGGGGGGGCACTGAATAGCTGGGGACAAGACGACTGCGCAGAGACGGCTGGCAGCGGGCGTTGGAAGAGAAGATGCGCAGACAAAGGCCGGATGACGAGGACTCGCTGGATCGTCGTGTGGTATAGAGATCATCTCATCTGGGATCAGATCTGGAGGTCCATACAAGGGGAACGCTCCTTCAGGCCAGCACACGTTCCGAGGCTTCCATACTTTTTTTTCGCCCGAGATGTGGTCCATCGACCGACCAGGCCCCTCTCCTTCTGTCCTTCGCTGAAACGTGATCCGGGGTACCACCGTCTTCCCTGTCTTCGATCCCTAAGGAATCCTACTGAGCTGTCCAACATCGCAGACCCGATCCGTGCCCTTCACGGTGTTCTGCCGCGAGTCCGAGCATGATTGACAGGACGGCGCAGTGACCCCAGCCCCACAGTACGTGCCAGCAGGAGTCTGTCCACAACACAAACGCGCCCCAAACGTGCCATCCCGTCACAGCCGCACCTCCGTGACACCGCACAGCTGTCAAATACAGCCCCGCCCGCGGCGACGTCGACGCCCGCATCAATCCCGGCGCCGTCCACCTCTCGCGTCCAATCACCGGCCACCCAGGCCCAGCGCCCATCTCCCTCCCCTGCCCCGCGAGCCTGCCTGCCAGCCCTGCCGCGCACACGTACGCGTACGTCCGCGGGTAATCCGCTCACCCTATCCTCCACCGCCCTCCTCGCGTCCCTTCCCAGGACGCTGCTTCGCTCCGGTACGCTCGGGCTCGCAGCACCGGGCCTGCGGCCGCGGGGCAGATCGTTCTCGCGTGCAGCGTCGGCGGCAGCGCCCCTTCCATACCCGGGTGCAGTTGTCGCACGCCCGTCGAGCTGATCCACCGCATGCCGTCGCGTGCTGCCGTTCGCGTTCGCGAAGGACGCCACGTGCGCAGCCAAGGGCCTCCGGTGGCAGACTGCCTTGATGCTTATTGCGCCGTGCGCAGCGGGATCGGCGCACGCGATGCAGAGACTGCGTGCACGTGCGGGCGCCCTCCGCGATCGCGCTGTACGTAGCACATAACGTACGCTGTCGCGACCGCGATCCAGCTTCTGATCGCGCTCCGCATGGCACAGAAACCAAGAAGAAAAGGAAGCACGTACGCGTGGAGTGCGCTTCTCTGAGTCCTGCGCCAAGAACGGAAGCGATGTCGGATAACAATATGTACGGGCTCCACAGGATATCTACACCGAAGGGAAAAGCGTACGAATACAGTATGTACTATGCACAGCGCGGCGGGCGCGCGCGGGACTACGGAGCTAATACTAATGTACAGCGCGAAGGGGAAGGCAAAGTATGGACAGCGCGTGCGCGTGGGGAGGGGCATGTACTATGTACAGCGCGAATACGAGCGGAATAAGTAAGCTAAAAAGGTGGGTAGGCTGGCGGCGCGCGCACACATGGGCGGACGCGGTATGTACGAAGATAACGAGGAAACAGCAAAAGGGAGAGTGGGCGCGAGTGTGTGACGGATAGGACAATAGCAGTAGTAATAGTTGTAGCGTCGGACAGCATATGTGATACGTACAGTATGAACCGGAGAGCGCACCGGGTCAACGAAGGCGACACGACAGCACCAGCGGAGGATAAAACGCATTGTTCGAGGGTCGACTGCAAGCCTGACCACTCACTCATACTCATCCCGTGAGCCCATGCCCATCATCGCACCCTCGCGCTCCCCACCATACCCGCGCTGCTCCAGAGGTTGCATCAACTCCGCATCTGGCTCGTACCCCGGCAGCGGCGTCAGCAGCGTGCTGTTGGCGGAAGGCGATTGCTCCCCAGCGAAACGTGCGCTGCGAGTGCGAGACCTCCTGCTGCTGGCCCTGGTGGTGGTGTTGGTGCTGATGTTGTGGTGATGTGAATGGTGCTGCGGATGCTGAGGATGCTGCAGCATCGGGAGGCGCTCGGGAGGCGAGGGCGGCGCAGGGAGGACGGAAGAGCCGAGGGACGGGAAGGACGACGAGGGCGCCGCGGAGAGCGCACTGAGCGACGCGGGTGGGGGAAGAACGGGCGGACCCTGCGACTGCTGGACGTTGCTGTAATACGCGTGCATTGGACGTGTCGCGCCTGTGAGGCTCAGGTTCCCGAGAGACGACGCATGGCGCAGCTCGCCCGGGTGGTGCGCATTGTGCCCGTGCCCGTGATGTGACTGCGCCCAAGCCATCTCCCCGTGCTGTTGACGGTAGAAGTGTGCGAGCTCTTGCAAGTCCTCGTCCGAATGCTGTTGCTGATGCGACGGGTGCACATAGCGCGGGTCGTCCGTGCCAGGAGAGGGAAGTTGATACCGCGCATCCATACCTGCACCGGGCGGAAGATTGTACCCAGGCGGACTAGAGAAACCGCCGTGCGCGTTGTGCAGATAGCCCGGGTGCGGGAGGTGCGGATCGGGATATGGATCGAGACTCATCCGCGCCGAGCGTGCCTCGAAGTGAGAGTGTGGTGATCGAGGTCATGCGGATAAGGATGGTGAGGATCGCGCATAGCGAGGGCATGAGCATGGAGCTGCGCCTCACGGTCGCGTTCGCGCTCCTGATCGTCCGCCTCTTTCTTCGCCTGGCGCCACTGCTTGCGCAACTCCTTGAATTCTGAGCGAGGAAGCGGAATGAGCATATACGCGTACAAGACGGGAGACGCGGGCTTACCGCCAGGCTGCGCTTCGGGCCGTGCTTCTGCATCGTCACATGTGCATTGAGGTGGTTCAACGTGCCGTACGCCTTTGTACAATTGGGCCAACTGGCGTAAACACCATAGATCGGTAAGTCGCGCTCCCACGCGTGCAAACGGTAGGACACACACCTGCACTGGTACAGCCGCTCAATCTCGTCGTACCGCCGGCGAGGCCGCTTTTTCACCGCGTTCCCTGGGAGCGAGACAAACGAGTAATTCTTACTATTATTCCGACCACCAGGCATAGCTGCCCCTGGGCGTGCGCCTGGTGCCGTACCTGATGACAGTGTCCCAACCCCCAGCTTGCCAGGTGAATGGTGCTCTTGCGCCGGTGGTGATGCGAGACCGGAGGCATCCGAGCCACTCGCTGCGCTGGCGGCGTAAGTAGGAGAGATAGGCGGGCCCTCCGGTGGATGGTCGAGTTCTTGCTTGAGTGGCCACCCCGCCGAGTGTTGATAGGGATCGGAGAGCGAGTTTCCACTGCCACCACGGTGGTGGCCTTGGCCGTTGCCATGATAGGACGAGTACGAAGAGTACGAGGCAGATGAAGGTCGCGGGGAGGCATTGGAGGGTTGCACGGTGGAGGCGGAGGAGGCGTTTCCCGCAGAGTAGGCGAAGGTGCTTGGGTGCTGTGCGGGCGCGGAGTGCGGATAAGATTGGCGGGCACCGAGGACCGGCTCAGACATGCGGCGATCGAGTGTGGGGTAGTCGAGAGAGTGCTCGGGACGGGATATGCAGAGAACAATTGGTGGGCGTGGGGAGCGCTCATGGGCGGAGGGAAGGAGAAGGAGCCGGGTCTTGTTTGTACATCGGATGGCGAGGAGAGAGGGGAGGCAGAGTAGGGGGCGGGCTCTGGGTCGGACGCAGAGACGAGGTTGTCGGTGAGGATGGTAGGGGGCGATCGGCGGGAATGCGACTGTGGGTGCTGGAGAGAGTAGTTGTCCTGGTCTGTAGCGGAATCCGCGGAGTAGACGGCAGACTGCTGGTGATGTTCAGACTGGACATGGTGCGGATACATGGCTTGGTCGGGGCTGGCGATAGGGACCAGTTGCCCGCGGGGGACATAGTGGTAGCTGGGGAGATGGGGGGACGGGTCGGGAGAGCGGGAGTGGTGCTCGCCGGAGCGGGGGCTGTGGGGGCGGGAGTCCACGGTGTGGTGGGGGACGGCGGAGACGGCGGAGACGAGGGAGGAGATGTGGGTGAGGAGGGCGGGACGGGGGCGGGGTCGGGGAAGGATGGGTCGGGGCGGAAGAGGTGGAGAGAGTCTGGCGGGGGGCGGGGACGGTGGAGCATGGGGGCGTATTTCAGGGAAGGGGACGGAGAGTGAGGGAGAGGAGGGAAGGCTGCATGATGAAGAGGCGGAAGAGAACGAGCAAACAGACGCCCAGCGACCGCCCTGCTTCGCTCCATCTGCGGATCTGCAACTCAGACGTCCCATCACCTTCCCCCGCCAGATCCACCATCAGATCATCTTCCAAACAGAACCCCCTCCCCATTGGCTCCCGCTCCCTCGTCCCCCACCGGCTCCTATCGCCCGTCCCCCGGCACACGCAATATTCCCTTTCCTGGCTCCACGTCTCTTCGCCTCCACCCCGCCGCCATCCACACCGCCCGTCTCCCAGTCTGACCCACACCCCCCCGCCTCTATCGCCCCCCGCGCCACCCTCGACCACTCCCCGCCGACCCGCTCCATCAATCACGGATTTACCTCGCCCCTCGCCGTCTCGGCCCAGCCATCCTCGGCCTTCTCACCGCCGTCTGCGCTGTCGTCACCGGCCACGCGCCGTCTGCGATATGGTCGCGCCCCCGTATCGCATCTGCCCATCGGCATCTGCATCTGTGTGCGCACGCTTGCCACCGCGTCCTCACCAAACACCTGCCGTGACATCTGACAGGTCACGCAGCCTCAGATCTGCCCCGATCCCATTTTCCTGAGCAGCCGTCGCCCGCCCTCGGTCCCGCCAATATATGCAATTCATCATTCTCTCGTACATGGGCATGTCGGTCTCGCGTCGCGACACTGCAACCTGTGGCCGCTCCTTCCTCCCGCGGACCCATTATTTTCCCTGTCTACCGCCCAGCGATGGCGATAAGGCGGGCGTCTTGGCCGTTGCGCTGGTGACCTTTATTGGGAAAATCACGCGATCCGACTCGAGCGCACCGCAGGTGACATTGCCCGCCCAAACGGACACTGGAATAAACACAATGGCGAGCCCGATGGCACAGCACCCCAGGACATCGATATCACCCTCACCTTTGAAGGGGCAAGACCCTCGCTCGCGGTCGTGCTGTCGGCAGGCCTGCGCGTGGGCAGGGCCAAGGCGGGCCTGTCGTCGCAGTCGTGTTCGTGCACATCGTTCAGCAGCGCGTTCTCGAACTTTCGCCCAGAACGCCACGGCCACGCTTCGGCGTGCGAGCGCAGACGGAGATTGATCGTGATCGCTGGGCTTCGCGGCAGCCCTGGCTGCACCAGACGCTCCGCTCCTCGGGCCTGTCACCCTCCATGTACTCACTTACATAGTTACACGTTTGACATGTGCACTGCACCCGCCCGTCTGCGCGTTACTTTGCCTTCCAGCGAACCCGTCGCCGTCCCCACCCTCGCCCTGGGTACCGCCTTGCCGCCTTAAAGTCATCGCGACCTGTCTTAGCAGAGAAAATCGCGACCTAATCTCGATCACGTCCGCAAAAACGGAGACAAGAAAAGAACGAGAATGGAAAAGAACGAGAAAAATCGATATCAGAAAACAAGAACCTCGAGAATCGATCACGGATGTACAGACAGACGCTGCGGTCCCGCCATCAGGGCGCCAGAGCACGCAGCAGTGGGCTGAAACGCCCGCAACCCTCCTGACCACCGGACGAGCGCCCAACGCGGCCACAGTCCACCCGAGGGGCCAGCCTCAACGCTGAGACGGTCGTGCGATAAATCCGCTACTTACAGCGACTTCGCAAGACGGCATTCAATATTGATGCGCAGGAACCCGAGGGGGGCGGAGGGATCGAAGCCATTAGTGCATTGGCGCATTAGCCCTTGCACGCGAGACAGGAACATCAGGGATGCGCAAGTCCGACGCAGAAAACCGCCCGCCGCACATCGGGCGCAGGTCGATCACACCGCGTCAGCATCAGAACTCCGAGGACGGGTCCGCGCGCAGAGAACGCGACCCCACCCGCCGTCCTGCTCGATCGGTACGCGCATCGTCGATGATACGACACGCACTAGTGCGCCTTCCCCCGCGCTAGCGCAGGCCACTAAGAGGCTCACGGACCCTCCGGTGCACCAGCCAGTGCAGCCTGGCGTGGAGCGGGCCCGATCATCACAACTAGACCCATCGCCCCCGACCCGATGTCGTCCTCGGTGCGCGCGCGCCGCGGAGGAGCAGAAAAGGAATGGCGGCGGACATCTGTCTCCGCTGCGTCCCTAGGCCCGCGGCCGTCCCGCTAAGCAGCAGTGCATTGACACATGGCACAGCCTGGACACATATTAACGGAGTGTGGGATGCAGTGCGCTGTGTCCGTGGTCCTCAATTCCTACACGGAGCGGCGCATATTACTGCCCTGCGGTGGGGCTGCGGTGCAAACGCGGTCCCAGCTCGGTCGCGGCAGAATCACAGGAAAGCGGCTGGTGTCGGCGTCCGGAAACATGGGCATGAATGTGAATCACAGTGAATGGTCGAGCGCTGCAAGCGTCTCAAGGCGTCCGACGGTCGCCTCGTGGGCTTCCGGTACAGTTTGTTTTGCCGTTGCATAGGCACTTGGAGCCACAGGGACCGTGCCGGCCACTCAGCGCCGGTGCTGAGTACGTACCGATCGAAAGCCAAGCTACGCTGCCCGCCGATAACCTTCTTGAGGAACGGAAACACCGATCGGAGAGCAGAATGGGGACAAGTCATTCAAAGACTAAACGTGCAGCTGTTCAGGTTTCTACGGCGATATAGTGCACTCACCCGTGTAATAACCGCGGCGCAGGTTCAGATTGCCAGGCACCGACATGCCAGCAATGTGAGAGGTCCGCACAGGCGTTCCATGGCAGTAGTCCCCATGTCGACGCATACGGACACTGCGGAGGTTTAGGTCATGCCTATCCGTCCGACACGGGCAAGCCGCCCGAGGAGGACAAATTCAGTGTACAGCACTGACGTTTCAGTAACACCCCTGCCGCACGTGCACCGACTCGAGATTTTCGGAAATCAAATGAGAAATTACGCACAGGCGGCGTCCGTCACGAAATCCTTGCGCAAGGCGTCCACGGGTCGGCAAGAACGAACCCCCGACGGAACGACAGAGAGCGTGCAGGATAGCCAGGATTGGCCGGTTTTCGTGATATCTGCTATCGGTACAGATCTAGGGTATATGTATGTACCTGGACTGTGCAGGGCAGGCCCTGTCTTCAGCCCTGGCGACCGGGATAGGAGTGACAAGATCAGTAAAGCAGGACGTACGACAGCGGTCGCGCACGTAGCAATTGGGTCAAGTCGCACCGGTCGCGCGCCTGCACGCTGCAGCGTTGAGGTAAACATGAAACCGCATGTCCCAAATGCGAGCCGGCCGATCCGAGATACGCGCGCTGTCTTCATTTTTCCTTTATTAATCATATTTGTGGTATCCGAGATGTGGTTTGCCGGGAATCTCATCTTGGTATCTATGTTTGATAGCCACGTTCCGCACACGCGGCCGAGGTTGTCCAGGGACGCCGTGTGCGCCGTTGGGCGCATCCCGCGAGCGGGCATACCAATGTTTTTTAATGTCGAAGCCGTGTCCAAAAATCGTGCGAACTCCAGTATATAACATGAGAGGATTTTGCCTCCGTCGCAGCGCACATCAATGTTGGTGAGTGTGTAGATTGAGACTGAGGCTGCAGAAGGAGGTCGTAATGTCTGACAACCAGATAGCCGTTTAGGACTGCCCTGTCGAAAGCGCGTGAGTCTGATGAATACTTAGACTTCGTCGATGATGACCACTAAAGACCCTCGTTCTAGGTTCATCCCAGAGAATAATCAGTGTTTCGTATTTGGTGAGATCTGAGTGGCGGTATGTGACCCGGTCCTATGAGTAGACACAGCTAAACATCACGAAATGAGCTGGTCGTGTGACACACGCACCTGGCGAGGAATGGCATGAGAAATGAACGGGACAAATTGATCAGCATGTAGCGTGTGTAGATTGTATTTTCAAGCTCAACCGTCATGTTATTCTGCATGCGACAATAAAGTTCCTGGTGAGCTCTCAGACATGGATATGTTAACATGAACGCACAGGATTGTCGTCGGTCAACATCCATGGGGAAGGTCGGACGCCGGTCGTACATCACTACAATAAGCTGATAATTAACAACGGGTGGGCTACTGCATTGATTACTTACAAGAACATGCAGTAGCTTGACCGATCGCAGTTACGGTCGTAATGTGGCGCATACAACCTACCTTCACGCAGTTGGTGTAATACCCGAGAACGAACTACATGGACCCTTGGCGTGATGATTACAGAACAACAGCAAAGAACGATTTGTTGCGCACCTTCGTGCAAGAGTCAAATTTGGATTGACCTTCGGCTCCGAAACCTCCCACCAAAGCAGGCTAAGCCAGCCCAGATGCCACCAGAAGTGTCTACGAGATCTAGAGGATCGATCTTTCTTGACCTGCCGTAACGAGTTGCTAACCTCTTCCAGGTGTCCTGCACGCTTGCAAGACCGTTCCCACGACTCTGAACATTATTAATTGCTTCCGCTTCGTTATGCAATGCCTGCCCGTTCACGAACTCGCAATAATATGATTCAGTCGAATGTGCCTCGTAGTACCTGCGGGAGATCAGAACAAGAGACTCAGTGCATCTGCCATTAGTGTGCATAATTCACATGGAAGAGTAAGTCAAGTATTTCTCCCCACCAATCACGTGAAACACGTTGTCAATGGGTATACACTCAATACCGTGACTTCGCGCATGAGAGGCCTCAGGCAATGCGGTCTCTCTGCTCAGAAATCAATATCGTTGAAGATTCAACAGCGAGATATACTCACCAGGTTTACGGTAAGTCCGCAAAACTTTGGGGTCTGATGCATCCGCCTTCGCACAGGATATCTACGGCTTGCACCGAGAAGGCGCCCCAATCAGTGGCGTGCATAGCCAAGAGACATCCCTGGTCAGGGGATTGACTACAGAAGTTCTTCCTCCCGTGAACAGGTCAGAGCTTCCAAGTGCCAGACGCCATTGACAGATGCTTCTTAGAGACGCTCACCTATCTCGGAGCTTCCTGCACTATTCCTATCTCATCGGAACAAGTCGAGACATCATGAGCAATGCGCCAGGACAAAGTGTATTCGCACCTATGATCGAAATGCAGACGTTGGATCTGCTATAATCTAGACTGGATCAAACGGCATACGGAATACACTGGAAAAACTATTGACTCATTCTGAAAATGCTTGGAATCCCGTGTTTGCGCTGCCGCGAGCGTTCTCCGTGGCTCTGGCCAGACTCCTTATGGCCACGAGATTTCATCCCAGGACAAACATTTGCGAACGTGTTCACTCCGGAGGTTTTGACCAGATAGCGAAGCGTAGACGTAAGGGTCGGACACAGCTGATGTACCGCGTTTGAGGGTTGTAAGTTCACCCAGAGTGATTCCGCGCTCGACCAGACACGAAACATTACTTACTCACCAGCCGCACCCCTCGGGAATAAGACCACATCCAGCAGCCGCGCATTCACCTGCGGTACTGTGGTGTGTCACCGAATGCACCATTTGAGGATCCTTGGGCCCTACAGTGCGGTAGATATTCAGGAGACCCAATATGCACGTTTCATGCCACCTGCGAGATGAAACGGTACCAAACTATGAACAAACGCGACTGGGTAGAACAGGAGACTTACGAAACTGGATAGTTATGTGTTCTAGCAGTTGTAAAAGGTCATGAAAGTTCGAGCCTAAGCAAGAGATATTCTATCAGGCATTGAATCGGAGAAAATCAAATGTATACAGATAGTCACCACCAACTGCGAGAATACGGTATGAGAATAAATAATTTCAAGAGGCGAGCGACAAAGAAACACTTCGAAGGATTCCACCAAATCGAAGACACGGCTGACAACACTTTACATACAGCCACAAGCGCCTCGACAAATCTCCTCGTGTCGCCATACACATAACGAGATATCAATCGTCGAGTGAATGGGAGCTTCGGTGCAACGCAATAATTCCCAAATTGACCTAAGAAAATAGATTTTGCTTACGTTGTTGCAGGTTACCACAGCAATGAGAAGCAACACCGAGTAAGCCATGATTACCCATCCCAGATAGATAGACGTAGAGTTTGATGGCCAAAAACGGACATCTTGAATCCGAGCGACACGCGCTATGTCACAGTTGACGCCATATTTAACGACGTCCCGGTCGAAAAGTACCGCAAATTCTTCTGATATATATCCAAAGATGAGGATGTGTTCTGTAAATATTCCTGCAGACATGTCAGATCACCATGAGGGTACAAGAGCACAATACGCTGAAGCCGGAACATGAACATGCACTGAAAAGTAAGGGCTTCCATTCCAGCGGTGAATCTGGACCCGCGGAGAACAATTACCAGCAAGAACAACAATTCAACATGATGTTTCGGCCATCGGGTCATACAAAGTGTACACGTTCGACTGCAACTCTCGGGATGGTTCCGGTGATCCATTCTACATCTCCATCTCAGATGAGATAGCAGAATTGACGGGCAGAGCAAGGAACACGAACTCATGATGATTGGCCGTCGGAGCCTTCCAAGGGCCCAGCGCACAGCATGCACTCTATCTGATGCTACCAAAAACGCCGGTGGCGAAATCCAGGCCATCGAATACCTGTTGGTGGCGAAGATGTCGCCAGGAAGCGTGCTTCAAGTTGAAGCCTTGAAGTTTCGGGGAGCTTCAAATGGAGGTCTTACTGCCCGCAAGGCACCAACATAGGAGCCAAAGAGCTTCATCGTATGATCAGGAGAATGAGAAGACACCGCTGCTAGACTCAAAAGCCGCAACGGGTTGAAAATAGGATGTCTCGGAATGGGGATAGATGGATAGATGCGCGAAACTGCAAAAATACTAGTATTTCGAAGTGCGCTGGATCGGAAAGAACAGACAAACCTTACGAGTTCTAGTATACCGATACTGCGTTCACTGGTATAGCCTCATGATCAGTTGAAACGAGTTGGACATAGACCTCCAACAGCGTTGACACTTGGGAAAATGGGTATTTCAACCGGCGAAAATGCGAGCTGACAACAAAATCTGAATAGACTTCACCAGGTCACTTGGCATTCATGTTGTAGAGGAAAATCTCCCGCGTTCGACACAGAGGATGTACAAGCAAACAATATTGCGAGTGCAAGTAATGGACGAGTGCGGCCAATGCTGTGCACATCACATGACATATATCTAGCGCCTGATCTGTGATAGGCGTGATGTCGTCGACTCGTCGTTGTCTTTAGCGTTGAGCTCGTCGTCGACAGCGTCTGCCACAGCATCTTGCCACCCATCTTAGCCACCCGGCATGCCCTCGCAGCGAATCCTAAGGTCTGACGATAGGCAGCTTCGCTCGCATACAGGGAGGAGGTCCAGCGGCGTGCCATCCAGGGAGCCCCAGCTTGTCGCTGGGCGTCCAAGCACTGCACCAGGTACAGACTCTCATGGCTCAGTCACCAGCAGAGTCGTGTTGATGTGGCTCTCGTTCGATTATCGTTCGTATTATCAACCCTAGCACGCTCGTCAGCCCGAAAACCTGTTGTTGAGCTGGAGAGGCGTCCTACGAAGAAGCAGAGGATAGAGCCCGCGCAGGAGGTAGAGGCGGAGGTCGGCTCCTCCGAGAAGCCTAGTCGTTCTGCAAAGTCGTCCGCTGCGGCAGGGAGAAAGACAACGAGCAGGAGCCAGCGCGCCAAAGGCAAAGAAGTCGCTATCCCGTCCGAGGACGAGGCGCCCAAGCCCAAGGTACAGCGCGCTGCTAGCAGCTCTTCCAAAACCGTTAAACCCAAGACCATAAAATCCGAGCAAGAGGAAGATCCCCGATCATTGAAGCGCAAGTTCGACAAGTACGCGCAGGACTTGTTGGAACTTGACAAGCGTGAGTATGCCCTTGCGGAGAAGGAGGAAAAGCTTAAACACTCGACTGCGAAACTCGAGAAACTCAAAGAGGCTGTCAAGCAAAGGGAGAGGGAGGCGAATGACTTGGTTGTAAGTTTGGGAGCTGATCGGACAGGGGAGGCATTGGCTAAGCTCGACGAATGCTTCACATGCGCACTGTGAGTGCATGATCTATTCGAGTTTCACACATTCACTGAGTTGCTTGAACAGATGTTTCGATATCATGTACGTCAAATGCATGGCTGCTGATCAGACCATCCTAATGGTGACTATGCGTTAGGGCGTGCCCTTACAGTCTGGTGCCTTCGCAATGCGGGCACACCTTCTGTGCTCTCTGTATCCTCAAGTGGTTCTTCTCGCACCTTCACTACGAATGTGGTAACTGGCATGAAATACTGGAGTGTCCATTATGCCGAGCGCATCTCCCGTTCCCCCTTCACCCCGATCAAATGGATGTTCTTCCTCGACCCGCGGCAACGTGTCCTTTCACGCCGAACAGACTGGCAGACAAGGTTCTCACGGACGCGATCGATGTCGTCCGTCAGTCCGCGCCGCCGATCGCCAGTTCCAGTACTGGCAGCAGTAGTAGTGCGAGGAAGAAAAAGAAGGCCGCGGTTACTGCGACGAGCGCTGCGGCAGCGTGGAGCGAGGGTGGTGATTCCTTGACCGATTGGCAAGCACGAGATAGGCAAGTGCATAAGCCCTTTGTATCGAGTTTGTGCTGACGAGATATAAATGCTTTGTCCGCCCTGGTCGCATCAATACATTTTTCTCCTTGACCGCACGTCAACACCGCATACGCAATACGATCTCGTCATGAGCAGAAAAGGCAGGACGGAGATGGCGTATATCACAAGGGACTGGAGCAAGCTGAAAGCCGATCATTTCAGAGCTATCAAGGACCGTCTGGCCCTGTAGGGCCACATCCATTTCACGGCGAATCACTAATGTACTTCTAATACCACTCGCACTCCCCGTGTCTCGGTTTGCTCTGAATGACTCTTGTAGGTGCTTGTGATCAGACCAGGAGATCTCCTTTCAGTCTTTCTTGAAGTCCGCCTTGCTTTTCGGATACCAGTTTATCCCGCTGTCCCCCCCTTTCTTGTGATAGGGCACTGTCACATGCCATTTTTCCGGATCGTAGGCAATACACCACTCGTACAGTCTGCCTTCTTGCCCCCTAGATTATGTCGTCGTATCACCGCACGCACGATATATACCCGTGATAAGGCATACAATAAGAAAAGCGAGCCGCACCGTGTTCTCGCCATCAGACTTCCTCGCGGATTCCTGCCAGCCCGCAGACACGCGTCCGCAAGCAAACAAGAACGGAAAGCTCAAAGGAAGAAGCAGCGTTCCTTGAGCGCGCGCATGCCGAACGTGTCCTGGCCGCGGATGTCAATCGGCACAGCCTCGCACACCACAGACGCACGCACCCAGTCTGCCGCGGTGATCCACAGGTCCGCCACGCCGTCCATCTTGCCCAGCACCGCCGCGCCCTTCCACGCGAGCACGCGCGGGTCAACGTCCTTCGGCGGCGGGATGAGCTGCACCTTCTCCATCCCCGGCACGAGCGGGGTCGCAATCGCCTGCAGCCTGCACACGTCACACGTCAGCGCGCAGACTCCGCGACGCGCGCACGACGCACCTGCTCTCGAGCGCGTGCGCCATGCCGGGCATGAGCGCAGTGCCGCCGATGACGAGCACGGCCTGGAGGTACTTGCGGATCTTCTCGTCGCCGCCCGCCGCGCGCGCGCTGTTGAAGATCGCGACGTCCAGCGGGAGCTTGCTCGCCTCGAAGCACACGTCGATCGTGTACCCGCCCGCGAACGTCTGCGCGCGCAGGGCGCGCGGCACACTCTCCACCACGTCGTCGTCCGTGATGATCATCGGCATCTCTGCGCTGCCCTCGATCGGTGCCGCGGACGCGGGCGCGGGCACGGGATCCGCGCCGGTCACTGCGGGGGTGGTTGTGCCGGTGCCTGACGCGGTTGTTGGGAAGTTGTATGTGTCCGTGGACGCAGCAACAACGTCGCGCGTGCTGGGACCGTCCGTAGGCGGCATCGGCGCGTCTTCCTGTGCCGGTGTTGGCTGCGGAGTCACATTAAACGCAGCTTGTGGCGTCTGTGGGCCTCCTGACGCGGAGAGCGAGCGTTGCTCAGATGGAACGGGCGGGGGAAGCACAACGGGCAGGAGGTGTTGTGTCGATATGACCATCGCTTGTGTCTGCGCAGGTGTGAGCTAGCGATCTCATGGGATAGATGTGCTCACGAAGTGGTCCGCGGTTTGCTCGACCATTTCCTCCGCCACGTCCGGATGAGATATTGAGCGCATGCCGAGGCGCTTTTGCTCGAACTCGATCACGCGCGGCTCGAAGAGACACTGAGAGACGCACTAGCATCTTCAGCATCAATAAAGCACGGAGCGGAAGACGCACCATGGGAGCGAGGATGATCTCGTCATATGCGCGCAGGCCGTATTTCTCAGCCGGTTTGCCAGGGCGGCGGACGACAAAGTCGTATAGATTGAGCGCGACATCGCTCTGAAACCCGCCGGTCAGCGAACCCATACGCAGCGGAGAGAGGCGGCGCACCTCTGAGAGCGTGCACAGCCGCGACTTGAGGTCTTCCATCACGTTCCAATCGTACCAGCACGCGAGGTCCGCATCGCGGTAAGGGAAGCTGATTTTCTCGAGGAGGACATAGAGAAACTCGGTGATGTCGTCACCGCCCATGTTCAGCGAGAGCCTGAGCACGCGTGAGGAGCCGCGCATCGTCCGAGTGAAGGGACTCTACCTGGTGTCCGAGAGCACGACGCCGTCGTCCACGCACGCGATCGTCGTTGTCACTGCGCCCATGTTCACGACACACGCATTCGAGATGCCCGCGCCGTACGTGGCCGCAAGCGATTCCTGGACAACATCAAGGACTAGTATCAGCGCCGTAACGCAGCACATTTCGCAGAATATACTTACCTGCTGTGCGCACAGCTGCTTGAAGCCCATGGTGACCAGCAGCATCCGTACTATCGCCGAGACGTAAAACCGGTCGTAGAAGTCCGGTATCACGAGCACGATGGAATACTCCTGCGCTGAGCGTGAACGACAGGGAACAGAGAACGGCGCCCAATGCGGCACACCTTGTATGCGCTCTTGTCTATGTCAAACCGCTCCTTGAGCGTCGCCCGCAAAATCGCCTCGACGTCACTCAGTATCAGCTGTGTTGTCGATAGTCGCGCGTGTTCAACTTCCCGCCGTTGAACGGCCAACGCACGGCATAGCCCTGCGCCACGGGATCTGCCAGGCGCAGCGCCTGCAAGAAGAAGAAAAAACAGAAGTCGTAAGCACCAACGCCGCCGCGAGTTCGCGACACCTGCCTTCTCGCCAACCAAGAACGGCTCGTCCGGGGTGTCCAGCATCCACTCGACGCGGAACGGGTCGTTCGCCTCTGGGATCACCTCGGGCTGGAACTGCGCGTTGAACGTCGACGCGATCCCCGCGGCGTTCGGCGTGACGCGCAGCTTGTAGAAGCGCATGCGGTCGCGCAGCGACACCATGATCGCCGCGACCTTCTGGTCAAACTGCACACGCGTCAGCCGGGCTCTGTGCGCACGCGGCGGGGCGCGGGGCGACGCACCGGGTCGTCGGACGCGAACGACACGGCGTACTCGTCGCCGGGCGGGAGGGGCGCCGGCGCGTGCGTCCGCGCGTTCTCCTTGCGCGGGCGCGAGATGCCCTCGACGTACGGCGGGCTTGCGACGGGCCGGGCGTGCTTGCGCGCGACGACGCTCGGGACGGTGACGGGGGTGACGTCCGATGCGCGGCCTATGCGGAGAAAGCGCGAGCCGGGGTGTATCACGAGCACCTTGGACCCGCGGCGCACCTGCAAGTACAGCCGTTCGCGAGGAGCATCTCTGCAGGGCGGACGCCACGCACCTCGCTCCGCGCTGCAGCGGCCGGGTCCTCCGCCACGGCCTTGTTCTTGGCGGCGGCATTGCTGTTTCGCCAGTAGAGGGTCTGCGTCTCCGCCTTGAGATAAGTGCCGGCACCGGCCAGGTGTTTTGTGTTGGATCTGAACAGCGGCGCATTCAGTCACGACCCACAACGGACAGGAAAGACTGACTGTAACGGTACATGGAAGGACGTAAATCGCATTGCGGACTCATCCCGCTTCGCGTTTGGGATACCTCTTGGCATCCTGGGGTCGTCTGAGTAGTAGTACCAACGAGGATAGGCTGCTGAGAGAGTGGCAGTGCAAGATACTATTCACGGCGCTCGCCATTGTCGCTCCGAGTAGCCACCGAAGCCACAACGTATTGACGAGAATGCTCTCTTGCCAAATGCAGTCATCTCGCACATTCAGTCGAGATGTTGTACTTTGCCGATTCTGTGTTGTACACTTACACCTTCTACCCGTAGCAAACAGACTATTATATGATACAACCATATCATGCTCCTCCCCTACCGCCGGGGGGTCCGCCTCCGATCCCCCTTCCTCGCCCCGCAAAGCCAACACGAAAAGGGAACAGGCCCCGCCCATTCCCGAAGGGCAACATCGGTACCACACCCGGTGCATGCGGCATGGGAGGTACATCCGGCTGCTCCGGAAACGCACCAGGCATGTCCTCTGCCTCTGCCTCCTCCTCGCCGTCCCTCTACCGCAGCTCGTCAGCACCATCGCACCATGCCTGCACAGCACACGCACCTCGAGGTCAATCACCAGCGCGCCCATATGCCACCCCGCCGCAGCCGCCGCGAAGCAGAAGCGCTTGCGTCCCCCGCTCCTCCCCGGACGAAGCGATCCTCCCAGTCGAACGGCACCTCCGCCGGCACGCGCACCTCGGGCGGCGTCAGATACGACCCGCGCTGCGCGGCGTCCCACAAGCGCTGGTCTGCGAACCCGCCGGGGTTCCCGACGGAAATACGCGCGGGGTCGCCGAGGCCGAGCGCGCCGTGCGAGAACGCGCCCCATGTGAGCAGGCGCCCGTCCGCTGTCAGCGCGCCGTAGTGGTAGTCGCCCAGCACGACCGCGATTACACCCCTATTTTGCAGCGCAGGGAGGATCGTAGGGTGTGGAGGCCCGGGAACGGGCGCGTCGACGTGCCCGAGCTTGCCCATGAGCACGACGGAGCGCTCCCCGGTAGAGTACGCGACGAACGTCTGGAACTGTGCGGAGATCTGGGGCGCGCCATAAATCAGAAGTCAGAAAGGGGATATGAGAAGGCCTTACATGTGTGATGTGCATCGTCGTGGGCGGCTCCGGGCGTTCTCCCGCGTCAGTGCTGTCCGAGGTGGTCGGAGGAGCGAACGTGGGGTGGTCCCTGACCTTTGTAATGTCGCTGAACTCATCTAGCTGTAACAATGTCAGATATTGAAATACGGATATGATGTGCATAGGATCATACTCACAAATTCCCATGAGCCATGTTCATAGCTGTCCTCCCCTGCCAGCATCCCATACTTGAGCACATGGCCCTTGTTGTCAGCCCGATGATCGTGTTGTCCATGCCCGCAATCTTTATCAACTTGGTCTCTTCACGGAGCTTTCCTCAGACAATCCGGTCCCAGGAAGGTCTGGAAGCCGCGACGCGGGAATCGGAGGCAGTCTGGCAGGGTCGATGTCATCTATGGTCCACGAGTAGCACGGAATCACATTGGGATCATCGCGGTCAACCTTGGCCTTGGCAGCGGGGGAGTGACTTTGATCGAGTTCCTCGTCTTTGGCGGCGATACGGGCGTTTATTTGCCCAGAGAACGGCCAAAACACGAGCACGTCGCCCGACTGTGTGAGGACAGAGGAGAACGCCCATCCGCACTCGATCTGGACGGGCGTCGTTTCGGGAGAAGATTTGTCGAGGAGCGGGGAATGAATAACAAAGGGCCGGCCCCAGGACGTGAAGGTCCAGACCTCTGAGGTGGTATCGAGCGCGCTGCAGTGAAGTCTTCCGCAGCTGCGCCGCTGTCAGGGCAGACCCGCAATCAGACGCCAAGCGTGACTTGCCTGATACTGTGGAACTTGACTAGCAGCTTGAGACGCATAGGGCGATCGGCCTTCTTCATGCGCTCTGAGAAGCCATCGCTCTGGAGGGCTATGCCATTGCCGTCAAGTGTCCCTACGCGACGCATGAGTATCCAAGTACAAGAATGACGACCACGACTGACCCCACACGTAGATATCGCCTTGGAATCGAGGGCGTGGAACGACCTGGTAATATTCTCAATATACGAAACGACATGAGATGTATGATACTTGCATTCCCGCAGCGACAAGATGCACAATGCGTACTCCCGGATCTGCAAGCGTACGGGGTACGGCAGACCATTGCTGACACGGGTGTGCTGATCGAGGCGCACACCGAGGCGGCCGTTGGTAGCCTCGCTAGGACACAGCACTCTTCAGATTAGGAAATAAGATATGTGCCGAGTTCGTGCGTACCCCCAGACGTATACTTGTGGATTGTACAGGCGTTTGTACAGGAACTGCCAACCCGTACTGCGTGCGGTCTCGGCGCTGGGAAAATTGAAGTCTTGCTGGATCTTCCTGTGCCAGAACGTCTCGTCGGAAGCGAGCTCGACGAAGAAGTTGTTGGTGGACGAGAGACTCAAGAGATCGCGCAGGGGAAGCAGGGGTAGAATGTTGTCGAGAAAGAGCTCAACGGGTAGATCAGTGAGGACGGGCATGTTGTTTGTGTGAGGGAGATGGTGGGCCACAGCTTGGTGCGCTGCGGTGGCGCAGGCCTGGGGCTCAGTACAGCTACGTCATGCCATGTGCTCCGCCATGGTCCACAAACTTGTAGTATTCATATACAGATGCGGTATAGAAAGCAGTGCAACGACACGAATTATACGACATGACATATACAGGTAGCCTCTACAAGAACGATTACCAGAAAGCACACCTGTCAAATTACCGTCAACACGCCATACACCGTCCAAGCCAAGCAGACCGGGACGCACCAGCCAGAGAAACATTGACAGAGATTCTCAAGCGATGTCGCCTGAATGATCAGCTTGTCCACTTGGTCCGAGACCGAGAGCACAGTGTCCGGGTCGAAGTCGCGACCTACACGTTCCGCCGTGAGCATGCACCGGCGTGCGGACCATGGAAACAGCCTTGCTTACCAGTAAGCTTGTGCTGCACGCGGTTGTACACGAATAAGGCCCTCTCGTTGCGGACCTCTTGCGCCTCTGCACATGCCAATCAGAAGATGAAAAGGGCGTGCACAGCGGGAAACATACCGTTGAAAATGTCGTTCTCGTCGGCCTTCAACTTGCGTATTGGGCCCTGGGGATACGCAGACACGCGCGCCATCTCCGCACGCCCGGCCTCTGTGCCACCTACGAGCCACGTCATACCCAATGCAGAACGCACAACAGGAACACGACGCACCTTCGGGCCGCCGCGGCTCAACATCGGTCTGCATCAGCCTCCAGTTGATCAACGGATCGTACACAAATGCCTCGAGCACAGCCATCAGGGACTCCTTGTTGTCCCGCAGCACCTTCATGCTGATCTCGCACGTGTTCCGGAAGCTGCCCTCGATCCCGCTCACCTCCATCGCGTGCGTGAGCATGCGCGTCAGCCGGAACGGAATCTTCTCCGGGAACTTCTCGCGGTGCATCGCGACCTCGAAGCAGTCGCCAAAGTCGATGTGCACCACCTTGCCTGTGTTCCGCTCCAGCATCACGTTCGACGGGTGCCGGTCCCCGAGCCCGAGGATGTGCCCGACCATGCTGTTGACCGCGAGCGACCGCGTATACGTCGCGCGACGCTCCAGCCAGTGCTCTGAGCTGATGCTCTTCAGCCAGAGCACCCTGTAGAGGTCTTGGCCCGTCGTATTCTCCAATGCGTACTCGAACACCTCGATCTTCTGCAGCAGAATCAGGTTCTCGTAGTCTGGTGCCATCTATGATGCGATGAGCTCAGCCGTCATAAGTTCAGGATTGTTAATCCACGTGCCTGGAGCATGAGGCGGTACTCGATGTTGAGCAAGATCTTCCGAGAGTCTCGATAGTCTTTGACAAGGACGTGCATAGTGTCGCTGTCCTGCACCCATCCAAGGAGACCGGCATTAGGAGCCAGTGGGATAATAGGATATCGTTGGATATGTAGCCGTCTCTTGAAACAGTCGGTGTCGACAGAGAGCAAATTGTTAACCAAGCTAAACAGCTGCATCACCCGTTCGTCTTGTCGCAGATCTTCGTGGCCTACGCGCGTGCACGTCAGTCGATGTCCACGGAAGTAAAGACGTTCCCTTCAAACCTTTCAGGACAAACTGATGGTCCCGGCCGTCGCTTCCTTTCAAGGACAGTCGGCGTGGACGTTGTTTTGACGAGATGACTGTCAACTTCGTCGCAAAGCTGACAATCGTAACGACGGGTCGACCACTCTGGTAAGTGCCTGAAGCCAACAGCGGTCAGGCATGAAACATCATGAGAAAAAACACTGAACATACCTGGAACTGCTAATTGAAGGTTGCGCGCCTTCAATAACTCGGGTGAGACATATTGCAGATCAAGCGTCGTCAGTGTTGGCAGTTGCTTTTCGATCTTCTTGAAGACCTGGAACTTTTCTTAGTACGATTCTGGCAGCTCGGCTGATCGTAACGTACTCCATAGTATATCTCCCATGCCTTCTCCAGGTCTCTAGTCTCACCGTAGACACGGTAGCGCCGACAAGCTTCGCGTGCATCGTGCAGGTCTCTGCCGAAGACCTGCGCGAAGGATACCTCTCTCTGTGTCTTGGGACCCTGCATATTCGGTTAGCGGGTAATTGCCGAGAGCAAATCCAGCGAACTTACAGATTCCAGCATCTCATGCAACGGCTCCAAGAAAGCAATCATGCCGTCCGGGTTCTTATCTGTGAAGTAGAATCGCGACGCCTCTTCCAAACCTTCATGCCACATCTCGTGCCAGAGGATTGCCACACGGATCAACTCGTGGCTGACGAGCAGAGCTTGTTCCACTATCTCCGGACTATGTTCTCGCATGCGGTCCATGATAGTCAACGCAGCGCTCTTTCGAGTGGCACTTGAAGACTTCGATGCCACGGTCAACGGATACACGAGCGCTTGCGGATGGTGTCTCCCAACGTCGCTGAGAAGGTTGTTTATGTTTCGACGAATGTTGGCGTTTGGTGTCTGAATCCGAGCGATGATCTGCAGAGGGGTGAATATACACAACAAGCACAGGCGAACAGTGTCATACCTGAGGGATAACTTCCAACCAGGTATCAACCTCCACGTTCGTGAAACCGTTGCTCATTGCATGCGTGACATCTTCATTGCCACCATACTTGAACCACATTGTCAGGAGTCGTAAAGTGTCTTGGAGTGCGTTCTCGTTCCTCAGAGAGATGGACTTGAAGAAGCCTGATAACAGAACATAAATGCTATACTTTAGGTAGGCGTAGACTGACAAACCCTCTACTGCAGAGACGATATGTGACGCTAGATCTTCGCTCGGCGTGTCAGTGCTCCTGATGTCGGTCTGGCTTTCTAGATAGTTGACAACCTCGAAGTTAGCAAGCGCCCACGTATGCCACGCCTTGTACCAAGTCGGATCGTAATGTGTTGCAAGGAAATACGACCGCAGGATATCTTTGATATTTCGCTACAAGAGGAATAAGCATTATGACACGAAATGAACAATGAATAGACGTACGGAGCCCCAGTCTTCCTGAAGCGCAACTTGCCACTCTGCCTGTTTGAAGTAACATCGTGCAAGCAAGCGGGAAAGTTCGTCGAGCTTTTGATCCAGCTTCAGCTTCGTGGCATCCGACTGAGCTTGCTGTCCAGACTCTGCCTGTACAGCGCGGGCCAAGGTTTCCGAGAACTGGAGCAGGTAGTTCAAACTCTCTTCTCGAGCTCCCGTCGCCCAGTTCAACTTGAGATGGGCGTAAACAACAATATGAGGTGCCTTGATGTGCTGGCTGTCGCGATAGGATTGCTGGAGAGCCTATATCACTGTCAGAAGAAGGTCGTTGTCTGCGAGACAGCAATATAGATCCACGCACTCTTTCGGGCGACAGAAGTGAGTTGATCGTCTTCTCCGCGAGGAACATCCGATCTGACTTGCGACAAAGATTGGCAAACTTGATCCACATTACTGGATCATCGTCCGGACTGAGAACCAACGCTCGGACTTGGAGAATTCGCTGCCAGACCTCAACATCGGGCTGGCAGCCTTGTAGCCTGAATAACTAGATTAGCATAGCTGTTACGACAGACGTGACCTAAACAATGTGCGCACCGTTTCATCCACGTCTTCCTCATCGACGTTTGACGCTCTGGTTGATCAGCATACTGCTTGTAGGCAATGATTTCTTCTAGCTCAGAGAGCATCTGCGCCCGGACCATGGTGCTGCGAATCGAGTTCAGAGACCATCATCAAGTGCAGAGCTACTCCTCACTTGTACGACCGGCCGTAGCTCTCACCGACCAGAGAGGTCAACTCAGGGTCCAAGAGATCCCGTGCCTTCGCGATTTGCGCCAACGCCTTGGGGAACTGGTTCTGGTGAACAGATAAAATAGCTCTGTAGAACGGTCGATCTGCAGAGTCCGCTTTCATCGTAGCGATGTAGTCGTCCATGGAATCCCACTCATTGAGAGACCAGGCAGCTGCAGCAGCCATTGGAGCAATCTCTCTTCGATCTTCGTGGTTCGCCTTGGCCCAGTTCTCCTCCACGCGCGTAGCCAATTCGTCCCATTCTCCGAGGGCATGAAGACACCTCATCCTACCAATGGCCACTTCCAATGAGTCTGGATCCTTTTCGGCCTTCTTCTCGTATGTGCTAAGAGCTTCCTGCCATCGGCCGAGCCTTTCGTACCATTCTTCGTGTTTGCTAACATCGTATTGCTCGCGAGCGATCAGAAGCGTACCCCACGCAGCATCATGCTGCTGTAGTCTGGAGTTGATACCGATCAGTGCCTCGATGATTGTAGGAGATGTTTCGGTGAAGAAGTCGAGTTCCTTGTAGTGAAGTGCCTTTGCAAACGCGTGATACTTCAGCGCGTAGTCTCCGAGAGTCCGGTTTTCGATCGGAAGAGGCTTCTCTTCGTGTTCCATAAATTCGGCGAGGTTCAGAAGACGGTGAACGAGTTCCGGCGGCGCGAAATTTGATGTAATAGCATACTCGATAGAGCGAACGAGGTCCTCCTGTACCAGCATCAGCATCAAGCAACGATATCGGGATTAGTCTACGGTACCTGGTATTGGTCGTATAGATCACCCCAACATGATATGAATGCCGCGTTGAAGAGCTCCTTGGCGAGTGGCCGGTGAATATCGACAAGACTCATGCATGCACGCAGAGCGTGAGAAGGTGACTCCCGCATGAATTCCACAGACAACCTATGCAACCAATCCGTCCAATCCTCTTTGGTGGAGACTTGCGAAACATCCCAAGCTTGCTTCAGGTGCTGCTGGTTAACTGTCATCTTCGTCGCTTCAGCTGGAGCCGAGAACTCGGCAACTTTCGAATTGTCACTCGAACTGCGAAGTAACAGTCAGGACGTTGCCAAACAATTAGCAGGGAACAGACAAACAGTGATTCCGAGACACTGAGATCCTGCGGTAAACGTTCGCCGTTGAGCAACTTCGAGATGAGGTTTTCGTATTTGGGATGTGGGATACGATTACGCATCAAAGACTAGACAAACAACGATTTAAGCCAGAGTCTCCCTCTCGATAGTTAGAAACCCAACGAACCTTGTTCACCGTGGGTACAAATATTGCAAAGTCCGAACCAAGCTGAATGACCAAAGAGCACATCGTGTCCATGACGGCCATCCGAAGTTCATTGTTCGACTGGTTCAGAACACGGACCAGAGGGTGGATAATACGTGACGCGTGATCGGAGAAATTGACCCTGCGGGAAAGCCCATCGATAGTCTGAATAGCCCTCTTGCGCAGTGTAGTGGATGCGTCCTGTCGTTCGTACGTCTTGACAATGATCGGAATGACAAGCTGAAGGTACTCCTCGATGTTTGCACCGAATGTGAGGAACGCATCGAAGATCTTCGTCTGTGTGCTATTCATCTTTTCGTTTAGCTCGCCGTCAAACACCTTTAGGATCGGTGGTAGAATTGTTGGTAGGAACGGCTTAAACTCTGCATCCAGGGCCTTCCCAAGAGCCTCAACAAGCGACACCAAAGGAAGTTGGAGCGAAACGTTGTCCCAGAGCTCGGTTACTAGACCAAAGACGTCGGGCATGTAGTTGCGTACATGTTGCTTGATGATGCCAACCAAAATAGCGAGCTGTTCTAGGTGGAAGATTTGAGTGCGACCAGCTGACGTTCGTGCAACCTCAGCAAATGCTGGTATTATCTAGAATAGGTTAGGGTGAGCGAGGATACGAGTTGAATTAACGTAGACGTACCTGGGGTAAAAACGTAACACATTTCAGACCTTGAGTCTTGAAGATCGACATGATCGCCTCGATAACCGTATGATGCTGGCCACTCAGGGACTGGTCCTTGAGAATGTCCAATAGCGCATTGATAGCCACAGTCTGATAGTAGTCATCCGACGTCGCAGAAGCGCCAGGATAATTTCGAGACGCCGAGTTGACGAGGTTCGATGCGATCTCAATCGCGACCTCTTCTTCTGGCTTGATCTACATGAACGCGTAAGCTCTAGCACAGGTGATAGCATGGAACATCATGCACCTTTCTCCTGTACGGGTCCAGTGCACCCAAAATACCGAGCACCTTGATGACCTCCCGCCTTACAGATTGCTTCTGCTCCGTGCGCAGAATCCTGCTCAAAATTTGCAGCAACTGCGGATGCTCTACAAGCGGCTCAATGACATAGCCCGTGCTTGAGCACAGCTGTCCCAGCGTGTGCAACGCAGCATCCCGCTTTGGTACCGAAGGATCTGCCAGCCGCGCCATGATCACGCGCATCAGGTCCGGGATATGCGGTAGCACGTCCTCACCGCCCACGCGTGTGAGCTCGCCGAGGCACATGAGTACGTTAGCGGCGACGGTCGGATTACCATCGTTCGCCTTGGGCAGGAGCACGGTAAGGATTGGGATGGCATAGGGCTTGATAAGTCGCTGCGTCGCGCTCACAAGGAGCGTGAGCAGGCGCGTGCACTCTTCCCTACCCCGACTGTAATCATGATGAGATGGTATGAATCGAGGGAGTAGAACAAGCCCACGCACACGACAGTAGAATACTCAAGCTCGGTAAGGAGTTGGATGAGTGTCTTCCGAAGCGAAGGCATCACATAGGCAGGGTTGTGTCCCGCGAGACGGCCGATCAAACCTACTGCGATAACACGGTTCTCGAATACCTCATCATTGACCGCGATGAACAGAGAGCGGACATTCTCTGCCTGCGCGAGGTGTTTGTCGAAGCGTTCGTGAAGCGACGATAAAACCGTCTGCCTTATATCGGCCTCTGTATGAGAAACGTCACTCACCCTGACACTATTCAATGTGAGAGAAAACTAATACCTGGATCCGCGATCCCGACCGTAAGGAGCTTGTCGATGACATCGCTGATTATCTCAATCGAGTGGTTGCTCGCCTGATAGCAGATGGGGTCTCGTATGAAGAGTCGACAGCAAGTCTCCGCAGCTGCACGTCTGACTTCAGGGTGGTCCTCCTCCAGGTATGGCAGAGCACAGTTGCGCACAAATTCGTTCAAGACGTGTCCTACGAGCACCGTAAGGAAACGAGATCACTACACGTGATGTTCTTACCACTGAAGTCGAATTCCCCGAGTGTCGTCAGAGCGAGCGTGATAAGTTCGGGGCCCTTGACGCTTCCCGCCGCCTCCGATATGCTTAGGTCTCTTGTGTTTTGCCCGGAGTCACCACGGAGAACAGACGAAGGCGCTCCAAGTGGCTTGTAACCTTGACCGCTGAGTATATATGACAGGAGATCGAGTAGACGGTCTCCACGATACTTCATTAGTCTACATGAGACATATTAAGGCGGGACAGCATACCTTGAATAGTCTTGAGGAGAGGGGGGATGTGGCATGCAATAGCAGTAAGTGCTTGGCGCAACGGTTCGCTCAACCCACACGCGAACATGAGATCCAGCTGGTCGTGCAGCAATTTCGTTAGGTTGGGGCCGACGGCTGAGGCCAGCATGCCAACACATTGGAAGATCGGTTCTTCGGAAGGTGCATTCTTCTTCCTGCACTGTCAGTGAGTATGATATGACCGCAAGCGCAAAGTATACGTGCCCCCGCATTTGCAGCCCAGCTTGATCTGTACCATGATTGAATCCAGGAAAGGTTTCATCTCGCTACCGACTGCGGTGGCAACATGGCCAATAGCAATAAACGCTACAGTGAACGGTCAGTATTCCCGACATACACGGACGTGTCCCAACGCACCGACTGATCGTTCGTTTGGCTTCTCCAGTTGTGTCAGTAGATGCGCCATCGATTTGTGCAGATAGTGCTCCGAGAACGTCGACGTGTCATACACAGCGAGAGTGGGGATCAGCGTAATGACCATCTTGCGCACAAGTGCATCCCTGTGGACTTTGAACTGCAGAATTTGCTCTGCGGCATCAAGGAAGTTCTCCTTCATAAACTGCGTAATATCAGCATCAGTCTATGGTACCCACGCTCCGAACCAGTCGATGCTGACCATCCCCCCGTGCAACAACAATTCTCGGTACGTGAGCAGCGAGCCGTGAATTATCTCTGGCTGCGGCATCTTGAGGCCCATCTGCGCATCCTGCAGGATTTTCAACAGGAACGGGCTGCGAACCTGGCGATCGCGATTCGTAATGATCTCGAGGCAAGCTGCGAGGAGCTCCGCCGCGCTCTCGCGAACGATGACGCGCGCATCGCGCAGAGGAACTAGAATCTTGTCAAAGACAAGCCCTATATGCGAGTGGAAGAATGTGGCGCTGTTCCGTGCGAGTTCCTTCAAGATTAGAACACCTGCGTATCGCCCAGGTTCCTGCTTGTCCGCTTGCAGCAGCTTGATCGCCTCGGACACCTCGAAGTCCATGAAATGGTCACCAAACGACTGCCCGCTGACCGCAGCGATCTTTCCGAGTGTCTTGGACGCCGCGAGCATCACATTGATGTCTGGGTTAGGGAGGAGAGACTTGATCCAGTTGTAGAAGCGAAACAAATTGCGTTTGGCTTCACTGTCGGCCTCCAGTAGATGGTCTGTATATATTTACGACGCTGCAAAATCGAAACTTTTTGCGAGAGACATACCGATAGCTAATATGCCTCCAAGTTTCTCCACATTCGTTTGACTATGTACGAGGTCGAAGAGCCGCCGATTTATTGAATTGTCCCACAGCTCCGTGGCCGCGTCTGAGGACATATCAGGTGCCAAGTTAGATACCTGCAAGACGGCATGGTAAGTAGTTTAGTGCTGCCCGGAATGACTGTGGCACAGACTTACATAGCGTTGCAGGTCGATGGCAGACTGCACTCGGACATCGTGGTTCTTGTTCTTCAGGCCCTCCAATATCTCGTCCAGCACGTCGACTTGGGAAGCTGTTACAGTGGACGTCATCCTGTTGTTTAATAACAGCACCCCTGCATGGAACGAGACGAGTGGTACTATAGCAGTGAGTCCTTGTTGGGATCTTTGCGAGTGGTCTTTCTGTCATTGACGGCATATATTAATGTTATTGAGTGGTGCCATATATGGCCTGGTGGTCTAGTAGTATGATTCCTTCTTAGGGTGCTGTGCTAGCAGTTTCAATTGGAGGAGGTCCCGGGTTCAATTCCCGGCCAGGCCCGTTTTACTCGTTTTTGGGTTATATTGGACTCGAGACTCTCGAGAGGTCGGAGTCTTACTTTCCTCTCGAACATACGAAGTTCGCCAGTCAGCGCTCGTTTTACTACGCACTCGGCCTCATCATTGACCACGCCTGGTACATGTGGCGGCTGAAAATGAGTCCAGAAGACGTTGAATGGATGTTATTTGATATTCGATCGAAACAACATAGATCCCAGCCCTGCGACTGCTGAACCTCCAATAACCTGATTGCTACCTGATTCGAGAAAGTTAGTTCAGAGCCAAACGGAGTCGAGTGAACTTACTAGACCCGCTGACCTGGAACGCTATCTGCGTTCCGTCTCGAGGTTATGCTCGTCGCGCAATGCTGACGCTAAACTTTGCAACTGGATGGATTGGTAGAGTCTCCACCACCGGATGCGAGATTGCGGGCATGAAAGGACACTAGAAAGTCGTCGAGACGCACGCGGGCGGCTTGGGAGGAGAGTGCCTTTGCCTGAGTGGTCTGGATGCGCAGCGGGGGCGTGATGGCCGCGTCCATATTGGACTTCTAGTGGACAAAGACTGTCGGACAGCTCTCAATCAAAATTACAACTTACCAGTCTGCGGACGATGCAGTGGTGGAGAAGGAGCAGGCGTGCGCACGACGCGTCGCAACAGTCGCGGAATATGAATATCGAGCCGCCAAGTCGTACCACACCTCCTGAGAAACCGCCACCATCTCCAACCCCTTCCCCCAACCTCCCCCCCGCACTTGCCTCTTCCCCGCTTGTATCCTATTCTACGAAACCTAAAACATAATGGGCGCCCTGTCGATGCTCGCCCTGCTCATAACCCATCCTCTCGAATTCCGCACCCTCGTGCAGTACAAGCTCTGGCATGAAGGCCATAGGGACATCACCGCGCGGGACCAGATCCAGTACACTGGATGGGACCGTCCGGCCATGCGGAAATGCTGGGAGTTCCTCGAGATGACCAGTAGGAGCTTCGCTACCGTCGTAAAAGAGCCAGAGGGTGATCTCGCGCGGGTGGTGCGTTTCCATATGGCCTTGGACCAGCACTCTCTTTGCAGGCCGCTTGTACGTCTCGCTGTGCCTGACACATCCTATAGATCTGCTTGTTCTACCTCGTATTGCGAGGCCTAGACACAATCGAGGATGACATGACGCTTCCGGACGAAAAGAAGCAGCCTATCCTCCGCGACTTCCACAAGCTCACAGTGACACCCGAGTGGACATTCACCGAAAGCGGGCCCGACGAGAAGGACCGCCAACTGCTCGTCGAATACACTTGTGTGAGCGAAGAGATGATTCGGCTGGAGGAGCGGTACGCACCCCTATTGGGTCAACCCAATGTGGTCTGACCACTGAAAGTCCCGCAGGTATCGGAGTGTCATCATCGATATCGCGGAAAAGATGGGGGCCGGCATGGCCGACTATGCACACAAGGCCGTCACGGCTGGGCTCATCTCAGTCGAGACAGTGGACGACTACAACCTGTATTGCCACTACGTTGCGGGCCTCGTCGGCGAGGGCTTGACGCGGTTAATTGCTGCGTCTGACAAGGAGGTGTCGTGGATGGCTGGGCAGTTGGAGCTTGCGAACTCGATGGGTCTGATGCTGCAGAAGACGAACATCATCCGCGACTACCGCGAGGACGCGGACGAGCGGCGATTCTTCTGGCCACGGGAAATCTGGGGCGACGAGAAGTACGGCGCGGCGTGCGGGCGGTCAGCCTTCAAGGAGGTGACGGAGCTGTACAAGCCTGGGAACAAGCAGCAGGCCTTGTGGGTACTGAGTGGAATGATAGCGGACGCACTGTCGCACGCGACGGACTGTCTGGACTATCTGCGTCTGCTCCGGCAGCAGGGTGTGTTCAACTTCTGCGCAATCCCACAGACGATGGCAATGGCGACATTGCACCTGTGCTTCATGAACTACGAAATGTTCCAGCACAATATCAAAATCCGCAAAGCGGAAGCTGCCGCGGTGAGCAATGTGTTTGATATGGCTTCGAGGGGTGTATTCACACATTGTGACAGCTCATCATGAAGTCGACAAACCCACGCGATGTCGCATACATTTTCCGCGATTATGCGCGCCAGATTCACCAAAAAGCCGTCCCAGAAGATCCCAATTATATCCGGATCGCGGTCGTTTGCGGCCAGGCATGTTGGATTCTCTTCCTGTGTCAATCGGCTCTGACGAATATGTTGTCTCATAGATCGAGCTCTGGTGCGAAAACCACTATCCATCGTTCGTCCAGTTCGGCGAGCAGGGGAAACAGTCGTACGATCCGGATGATGCTCGCACACGCATTGTCCTGGCTACGGAAGAGAAGGAGCGTCTGCGCGCGAAGGAGAAGCGGATACAGGAACTCAACGGCAAGTTCGCAGCAATGGGCCGTGCGCCGATGGATCCCGGCAGTCAGAGTTCCATCATGGAGGTTGTCCCCTTCGTCATTGCTGCGTTCCTCATTGTTCTTGCCGTCGGATTCGGTGGCTTTTGGGCTCTTGTCAAGTTCGTAGGCGAATAAGCAGCACAGGACATCGTGCTTGCTTGATTATCATGGACGAGATACCCTACTGTCACACGTACACTAGTTCCTATCACAATCGTATTACATCCAAGGAGGAACATGCTATGCAAATAACACAATAAAGGAGGATAAATAGGAAGAAAGGTTCGGAACGTGGTATTCATTTTCTGCGTTTCGAGACTTCCAGGACAAGGTGAGATCGAGGCCCTGTGAATGACCCGTGTGTACATACCTGATGATTTGGCCTTTGTAGGGGCCTTTCTCTTCTGACCTGCCTTGGGAGCCGGCTCTACTTCGAGGTCGTCATCGTTCTTTCTTTTCGACTTGCCCCTGCCACCTTTCTTGGAAGGCACTGCTGTAGTTGCACCAGACACTTCGAGTTTCTTGTTGCATTCAGGACAAAACCATTCGCCATCGGGCACAGCGTCCAGAGGCGGATCCAAGCACTTCAAATGATACAGATGATCACACTAGAGAATGCCGTCAGATGATATAGCCTCCAACGAACACTAGTACAGACCTTGTCGCATGCAAGAGGGGCATCGTCATCTCCGTTGTCCTGGTCACACACGACACACAGCTGGGGCGGGTTAACGTCTATTGGGTGCCGTGGGAGGTCCGACAGTTTGGCGTTCGGCTTCGCGAGGAAGAATGTCGTGTTCTGGCCTGCGGCGATTCTACAGAGTGCACATTGATCAGTATGAGGGAGGCGGCCAACTATCTGACGTACTGGAAAACTTCAACACCATCAAGACGTTGGTTACGAGTAGGCTTGGTAGCGCTCTTGACCTCGTTGGGTCCTAGACCCAATTCGCCTGAAAGAGACTATGAGAAACAAAGAAGAGCGAAGAGATACGATAATTGACCGTTAGCTGCAGCTTGTCCAAAGGCGATGGTCATCACACTGTCATCGTCATCGGGAGCGAGTGCCCAATGCGTAACTCCTCCACAGTTAGCATGCGCAATTTTACAGCTCCTACGGTGGCGTCAACATCATCCACAATATGAGGCATTAGAAAACATGACAGACATGATATCCTGCAAATAGCGGAAAGAAGAATATGGCTGGCCCGAAGAACCTGTGTAGGCAGTGAGTACAGAGGAACACACGATAAACAGTGAACGGACCATCCCCGGTATTCTTCCACTGAATCGATAGGAGATCGTTAGTGTAGTTATGGTGTTAACGGGTTGATAAGCGCACCTTCCCGGCCATCCAATACATTCTTTGCTTGTCAATGACGACCGTGTTTGAGGGTCCAGCCACCACCTCAGCTCCCATTGTGAGCTCGTGCGGTCCAGCAAACTGCAGCAAGCAAGCACTGAGAACGAGAGGGACAAAGACGGGACCCGGAATCACCTGCGGGACCAGCTTTGGTATCAAGATATCCTGCTGATTTCCCAACCCGAGGCGGCAGTATCCGTTATATCCCCACACATACACGAGTCTGAGGGAACACGAATGAATTAAGGGCTAATGAGAATACAAGGGAACGAACCCTTCTGAATCCAGTGCAACACTGTGTTGTGGCCCGCATGCGATTTGAACAATCTTCTTGTCGCTAAGTCCCCTTACCAAGACTACAATTAACATCAGGATGTGTCAGTATGGCTACCATGAATGGTACAAAGCGGACACCACATACTAGGCTCGGACTCGATATCGAATGCGGTCTTGCCGGCGGTGACAATATGCTCGCCTGTCTTACCGTTTCCAAGCTGTCCTTTCTCCGCACTACCAAACGCGAATACTACAGAGGGTTAGGCATGTCGTTCGATAGGAACGTTGAACGGAGATCGTCACCTTTACCACTTTCAGTGAGAACGAGGGAGAATGTGTTCCCTGCAGCGGCTTTGACAACACGCTCTTTCACACCTGCGACTTTGGGCCCCTGGACAAGCTTGAACGACGTAACCTCGGGACAAACAGGATGCCCACACTGCAATGGCCACAATTATGCTACGGCGTGACGCAATCCGAGAAGTAACAGCACACCTGTCCCGCGTTATTTGCACCCGTAGTCCACAACTGGCCTTCGCTTCCAACCAAGAGTGTATGGTTCTTCCCGCACGCAGCATACACAAAACGCGTCTCTTTCGAAGCCCCAAGCTGCTGCGCCGTCAGGCGCCGCGGTGCATTCTCCGACACGACTTCGGTGCCCGCGACACCTAGAGCGGCGCGTTCGTTCCGACCAAAGAGCCACGCCGTTCCGTCGACATCCAAGGCCACAACGTGACATCCAGAGCAGAAGGTGTGGATGGAGACAATCTTGATGTTGCTGAGAGAGCGCAGGATGTGTGGCTCGAGCAGGTCCGGACTGCTGGAATTAATGTCGTGGTTAACGCGTAGGGTACTCCGTGTGCAGAGACACTCACGCGTCACCGACATCTTGGGTCTTCTTGCTACTCCCTCCGCGCTCCTTCCGGCCGAGTTTGGGCCTACAGACATTGCAATAGTATGGATGAGCTGAGGTTATCCAACTGTGCAGTCGCCCCAACTCCGAAGCTGCGGCACGTACCAGTCAGTTCCGCCACAGATGAGGACTGCCACCGCGGCGCGTATTTAGCTCATGCATGTCAAGGTGTATACAAAGAAGATATACCTCGGCCCCATGGCTGTTCCTGCTGCAAGCTAGCTGCCTCGACAGTAGAGGACGGGTTCTTTGATTCTGAATCGGAGGAGGCCATTGAGGCGGTGACAAGTCAAAACAAAGTTCGGGATCGTGGGGCCACGGTCGGGTGGGGATATCTCAAACTCAGAGGCCCTTACGAAATCGGCTGTCAGGCCAGAGTGCACGGACCACAAAATATATTGACATGGTCCCGCCATAGCACAAGTATATGTTACCCGAACACTGATGATTGTCATAGGCTTCATTGTGACATACCGAAGGCTGCACAACTCCCTGTAGCTTCGGCCACATGGAATGCTACAGCCCAGACTATAGAGAATAGAAAGCCGTAGTGTGACCATGAAATTCTAGCTCGATGTGCTGCAGAGCGACCCAGAGCTGGTTGCTGAAGGTATGTATAAGATTGATCAGTATTTCCCTAGTTCCGGTATCGTGTAAGTTGAAGCTAGAATCAGTCATGTACGGGGGATAGAAACGAAAAATCCAAGGGGAGGGGGGATATAGCAAGCTTCGAGGAGAGAAGTCGGTCAGTCGAGTGGTGGTCGTCCGGGACGACCCTAGCCTGGACGACCGTGTGTCGCACTGGCCCAACTGCAGTCCGACTCCGACAACTCGTATTCTTTCGCCGACGTGCCGACGCTCACTCCCTGGACCTCTGTTCTCTCTGCGCTACCATACACGAGGAGGTCGCGGGATTCCGTGTGGGGCGTGCAGGTATGTATTACTATTTTTCGCGGTTCACTATGCTCACGAAGTCGAACATGGTCCAACTGGCACTTCAGGCTAGATACAGGCCTCACACCGGCGCCACAGTGATGGAGGATGCCGGCCGTCCCAATCCAGCATATGGGGTGCCCCTACCCGAGACCTCCAGACTCGGAACCCTAAGACCCCGCAAAGCTACATGCAAGAAAGCAGTGAGTGTCCAGAGTGGGGTGAAGGTCCCGGTTCCGGGAAGGAAGCAACCCAAGGAGCCATCTACCCGCAAGGCGAAAACACGGTCGGAACAAGCCCGTGGCAAAAAGAAATTGTCGCCAGTATCGAGTGTCTCAGTAGCGCAAAAAAAGACTCAGATCATCACCCGGAAATATTCACGTCGAGGGATAGAGGTAATTTTCTTTATCCATTTGATTGTTTTCATCTGACCATTCCTTAGGACCAGCCTCAGGACCTGCCGCAACAAGTGAGACGATTTGGCGAGTTGTCACCCCTCCTCCCTCGCGCACACGCAAGGTATCTACCGAGACCTGTGGCTCTTCCATAGAATGTCTCTCGATACCCAGGAAACCGCGGATATGGGCCAATGTAAATAATATTTATCTCTTCAGATTGTAATCTGCTCATCCTTATCACGCAGAGCAAGGAGGAATTATTTCAGGTACTCCCAGAGATGGCAAAGTTGTTAAATGGCATTGTATGCAGGTCGACAGAGCCACCGGTGCTATTCCTCGAGGGCCCTGCTTGGCAGCATGATTCATGGAACGGAAGGACCACAATCGAGCTTTCTATGTATGTCGGTAGTTATCCACTGCCCCTCTTCCTTCACTGAAACAGCAGATTACTGATCACTTGTGCCACCGGTGTCAGAGAGCGACCGGACGTAGTATACGATTCCAGTGTTGCAGCTGACAGTTCAATGTCGACAGGAAAGCACCTGGGACATTCATCAAGTTCATGCTCCAGCAAACATCAAGAGCCTCCTCATCCTGCACATACGAATACGGTCAGCACGGTGCCCGCTGTATCCGCGCCCGCTTCTCTTGCAGTCCCTTCCAACGAGCCTGATCATGTGTCGTGTCTACCGTCGGTGCCTGCCCTGTCTGGGTATCATGATCTGTATACTATAACTCCTTTCGACTCGCCACCATCTGCGTTATCGGCTCTCAATCCTGAGAATGTGGACATGGATGTTGCTGCCCCCGAGTCTCCGTCCGCTCGTTTCTGGACAAGGCTTCCCCAAAGTCATTACTCTCATACTGTCCCCTCTGTATCTTGGCACGGCCTCGATTCACACGGACAATCGTCGAGTTTGGCTTCCCAAGATAGCGATGAATCCTTCCGGGGTGTAACACCGTTACACCCGACACGATTTCTGGATCATCATTCATACAGCCTTTCAACAGCACCAGTGGCAAGGAACACGGATTCTTTGACTCTGCGCCCTACAGTATGGGCCGGACAGCAGGATATGCAGATCGAGGAACTCCCTGACCTATCGTCGCATCAGACTTTGTACGAGTGCTATCCTTCTGCTCTAAACCCGCCACATCCTGCACCTCAGTTCAACTTTTTCATGGAGATGGGGATGGTCGCGCCGATAGAAGAGGCGTACAACTTCCACCGCCCAGTTGGTCAGTACGACGACGAGGAAATGCAGCAAGATAGCGGATACTTCTGTGAGTGCGCCCTCCGTCTGCAAAGAGTATGACTGAAGTTCTGTACGATCGATAGCGGAAACGGCGTGGCAGTCTGATCCAGATGACTGGCCTGTCCACCCTGACGATATTTTGGGATTGCGTGGCGATGAATATTTCTCGAATAGTATTCCTGGATATTCTTCGTTAATGCCCCCTCAAGTCGACGCCGTCGATATGCAGAACGTGCTACCGTTAACTTCACAGACTCATGACTTTATTCACGTCAATTCATGCACTGGGTCCGTCGCAGGTCTCAGTGAACCTACTGTCCATGAAGACCTCACGGCCGAAATTCATCCACCCAAATTGAACAACATCGGCGATGCGCCTCCATTCGATCAAGGCGAACTCCCGAACGACGTTGTCGAGAGCGTCCCACCTCCCCGTGAAATTCAAGCCCTACTAGATTGTCACGAGAGTCATCTGCCTATCGGTATTATGCTCTGTAGGGATTCGTCGCTCATACCGTTCAGCCTTCCCGAGGAATATGGCTGCATGTTTCTGGGCTTTTTTCATGTGAAACACGTGCGACTTCAGGTATGCTTCGCAATTCATTTTCGTCGTCCGCTGCTTGAAATTTACGGATGTATGTATTTTCAGCGTGAAGATACACCTAGTGCAGATACCAATCAATCGTCGCCACCAAGTGGTCAGACCACCCGCATGGTCTGGCGTTTTACTTTCGAGTGGACCCCTGGCGGAGAAAGCTGGAAGAATTATCCATGGATCCCCCGCAGATGACCCCATGGTGGATGCCGCCGCAACTAACGGATGGGAATTCCGAGGGCAGTGACGTGCTCATGGTAACACATCCCTACACATTCCTCCCGCTCCACCTCCTGGCTGGTTATTCTCTCTCGGAAGAAGAGTTGGAGAGAGGTGTATCTGAGGTTCCAGACAGCCGTGGATGGCACTGTGCTGAATGCGGACGCCTGAATGTTCAGCGTAATCTATGTCGACAGTCGTGCGGTCATTGCAAGGTGCGCTCTCGCGGTCGTAACCTAATACTAGTAGACGTCCCGTGGTTTCTAATGTCTTCTACAGAGTGGGAATCGAATGCCTCCGGTAGCGGCGGGTTATGTGCGCAACCCGTATGCGACAGCACCTGGAACAATGCCCTGGGACAGATACACCGATTGTGTGACTTCTTCCTTCGAGGAGGGTGCGAACGGGCAGCAGACGTTTGATTACTGCATGGGTGGCGACGCCGTCGTCAAGCACCTGTACACATGCAACCTCGGGAAGTTCCAGCACGAGCCAGACAGGCTCTTTCTGCGATTTCAGATCGATGTGGAGCTCGTGATGCGTGGCATGAAGACCGGTCCGGTAGCGGGTATTGCGTCTCACGATGGAGGAGATGCTATTCAGTACTGAATATACGTTCCAGGGCCTTATTACACTTATGTGGCAATGGACGGGGATGTCCAAGGTGGTATCTCGGTACCGTGGGCGAAGGTGCCGCCGTGTGTCCTACAGGCACGAGAGCTCATGCTCGGTCGCGGCCACACTGACGGCCGACAACCTACGCTGTCCATCGGTCAGCTCGTCGTACTGGGTTGGATCCGTCCCGGTTCGCGAAAGGTATGGTAGCTTCTATCTGAAATGGTGTCATGCTTATAATTGCCTCGTCAGGGGTGCATTGTTTCCGCGAAGAAGTCATGCGTGATGATACTCTGCCTTGGCGCAGATGTGGAACTCTCTATTGCCGCGAAATCTGTGCGACGGCCGCCTGTGCCCCCCGTGTCCAGCAATGGGCCTGCATTCGAGCCCATAGAACCAGTGAATGCGGTACCTATTGACGACCTCGGAGATAATGCCGGGGGCAACGAATTGGGCGGCAGTCTTCCAAACGAGATTTCCACGTCTCGTCCGAAAGTCGGCAAGGGTAAGTGCATCAAGGAGAAGATGCCACCGGAAAGTCTCTTCGTCACCCTAGTGCATGGAGACATCCTCATGTTCATGGGCGGCGATTTCGAGGTATGGGTAGATGTTTCGGTACCGTCGTAGCGCAACTAACTCGGATCATCTCAGTATGCAATGAAGCGGACGGGTATGAGCATCAGTACGTCGATGATGAAACCAATGAATGTTCGTGCTGACGCGATCCTGTTATCCAGTCTTGATCGGTTCAAGTTGACTTCCTTCCCTTCAACTGGCGGTTGCGCAACGGACGTTCTGTCTTGTAAATTATCCTAGACCTTCCCTGACCCATATAGCGCACAGATCGCCTCTTCAATTCGCCGACGGATCCATAATTTACCCACACTAATCAGTACTGCATACTATACAGCCTCCACCTTCGCAATACTTGCATAGTCAGCTCTATCGTTTAGACTTCATGGGTGATTGTACGTGGGAAGGACCAGCTTTGACGGACACGAAGAGGAACTAAAATATGTTCCTGGGAGAGATGTGACACTACTGTCCACAAGCACTCTGCATTAGCTTGTCTGATCAGATCACTGTCAATAGGCGAACATGAACAAACGTACAAGCCTCCTTCAGCCATCAGTGCGAAGACTCGACCCATATCTGCACCTCCTCGACGACGTCCTCCAGCCTCGAGAGAAGCGTGGGAGGAAACGGTTTACTCGAGTGCATCCTGAAGGCAAGTAGGTGCAATCGCGCACTTTGTGCTGCCCGCGCCTCAAAGCAGACGACGAGCCGCTCCAAGTTCTCTTCCCGCTCATCGCCGAGATTCTGAACAGCGAAGTGCGTCAGATTCGGACACATTAGTCCATTCACGTCATTCTGCTGTACCGGGTCCTGTGGGGCGAGAGAATCGAGGAAGGAGAGGACCTGGGATGCATAGAACACTTCGAGTGTGATGGACCGCACAGTGGGGACGTGGCTGAGGAGCGTGAGCCACTCTGTCTCGAACATCCGGAGGCCCATCACGCGGATGTGGAGGTGCCGCAGGTTCTGGATCGGGAGTGCTGCAAAGGCCATACGGCACAGGAAGCTACGGTTGTTGATGATTTCGTCGGTCCACTCCCATTCCCACCGCACGGAGAGCTGCTCCCCACACTGTAGCGCGATCTCGCAGGGCCAGCCTGGCGGCGAGCTCAGGTCCAACATGGCATCCTTGAGCTTTGCGACGAGGGCGCGCAGCGATGGACAATGTTGTAAGATGTGTATTGGCGAGCGACGCACACCTTCGAATCTGAGGCTAACTTTGGTTGTGGGAGGAAAGGACAGGCAGCTGAGGATGTCGATGACGTCGTGATGCTCGAAGGAACATAGATACAGATCGCGCAAGCCAGCTAGCTCAATGGTCTCCACTTGTACTAAATCACCATGTCCATTGCCTGCCGTACGCAGTGGGCTCCTGAATTGCAGTCTCAAATGAACAAGGCTGGGGCTGTCCCGGAGTGTCTGGAGAAGCGCAGCCGCAGATGGTGCGCGGTAGCTGGAGATGTCGAGTTCGGTGAGGTTCTTGCACGAGAGCCATTGTGCTGTGATGTTGTGCAGGCAAAGCCTGCGGAGGGATGGAACATGGTTCTGGAAAAGTATGGGAGTTGAGTATAGTTGCCAAATTCCGTGGACCCGCAGGTATCGCAGCTGTGGTGCAAGCGACGAGAAGTACGGCGAAAGTGACGACATTTGCGGCTGGTACAAAGCGTCTGTTTCGAACGCGCGAATGCGGAAAGAATGGTCCGCTAACAGTTGCGCCTTGTTATGTAGGTCTCCTGGCGTAGTCGATGGGATTCCGTATTGCGTAAATTTAACGTGTAGGAAGGTATCTCCAGAACGAGCGAGGAATTCGCGCAATCGTGTGATGTCGGATCGGTTGGTGAGATGGATAAACGTCCAGAGTTTCGGTGAGGCGAGTGCGAGGTCGCGCCAATAAAAACAGACATGCGAATATGCAAGAGGGAAGCAGGCGGGCCATTCAGAGCAAATATAGAATATGTCTTGCAAGATCTCATCCGGTAACCGTGCAACGAGAGCATTGGAATTCGCCCGCGGAGCTGCCTGCCAATCAGAAGAGGCGGCGATCGATGCACCGCGGATAGTCGACATACTGAGTTGCAGAAATGTTGTGTTAGAAGAGTACGCATCCGTCAGAAACGGAAGGGAGGGTTATCGGACCGCTTTGGCAACTCACCTTGAATTGTAAATGGAACTATTGGCGTGCCACGAATTCACTGGCAGATGCTGAATGCGCCCGTGTTTCTTAACATTCGGGGTATTGGCCGGTTTTGAGACCTGGTGCGGGAGCTGGAGGACTTACGAGCGTACTGACGGTTGTAGTCGACGGAGACAACCGGTGACAAATGGCGAATTCCCGCTTTGAGATGGATGGTGTTATGCACGTGATGTGTGGCACGAGGCCCGACGCGACGGGGCAACTTCAACTTGACCAACTCCTCCCAACTCGGTATAGCACCGTCAAAGAAAGAACAATGTCGCACCTCGCAAAATCTGTTGATGTAGACCCATTTCTGCCATCCCCATCCTCCCAGCCTGCGATCCTCGACTGGTTCAAGCCTTCTCCTCATGAAGCCTTGGCAAGACTACGAAGCAACTCCCTCGGTCTCCTCACTCTCACCATTCTGACCAATTTGCTACCACTTCCATCTCCGTGGGACGCTATCTCAGCGCTGCGCCGAAATACCACCAGCACGCCGTACTATATCCTTTGTGCCCTAGGTGTGTTCTCCCCAATCGACCGTGTGTTCCCGCTGAGCGTCGCGTCACTGTGAACAGAAGTGCTCGTACTAGCATTACTGGCGCTCAACGTCCTCCAAGCTTCATATGCCATCAAATATCCACGCGTGTCGCATTCACCTCATCCCCCGACACCTGCAAAGCCCAGCCCAATGGCAACCCCCGTTCGCCAGTGGCGCCTCAACGGCCTTTCCCCAAACGTGCGTTCGGCCCTTCTGGCTGATTTTCTTTTGGGAGACTGACCACAGCGTCCACCGCTCCGACCACAGTCAAGTCCACAGCGCCAAAAATCATTCTCATACGTCCCGTCGCCCGTGTCGACGCCCTCGCGCACACTCAACTACACCATCCCGCCCACCACAACAACACCGGATGCCTCGTTCGCGTCTTCTGCGCCGTCCGTCCCAGCCACGCCTGCATCACCACTCGCCGCATACCGTGGCCGACATAGTACTCACATAGGACGTGCGTATGCTTTTTGTGCCTCCATTTTAGCGTGTATATCTTCAGGCGCTGACGTGTCTTTCTTTGTAGGCGCATTTGATGGGAGCCTTCTCAACCGGTTAACTCACGAAGTGTCTGACGATGAGGATTGACGACGACGGCAACGTGGTGTTGCCAATGACTTGCATGTGCTGGTTGCTGTATGTCAGTATATAATGTTGTGGGACAGGTGAAGTTGTTTACATGGGGCAAGGAGGGTCTTACGCAAGGAACGAGACATGTTATGTATTATTGTTCATGACGTGGATCCATTGGCATAGATTGTTGCGCACGTAGATACGACGACGGAAGCTGTATTGACAAATGACTCTGCTCGGTGCCTCCCATTGGAGTGATTGTTAACTATGCATGTGCATGAGGACCCATCTTCGCACGGACCGAGCAAGCAAAAATCTCCTGTTCAAGTTGTAAAGCTGTCGTCCCATTGCACGCAGCCAAACAGTATATCACGCGAGCGTACCTACGCATGTAAACTACACCATCAGCCATCGAAGAGCTCCTCCTGTCCAGCAGCGAGCCCTCCGAAGTAGCACGTCAGCGCCTTAAGCTTCGAACCCATCCATTCCTCCTCCACCTCGACCATCTCCACATCGCGCTGTCCCTTTTGCTTCCCTTTCGCCTTAGTTTTGGATTTGGGGACATCTTCCCCGGCATCTGCACTATCTCCCGCTGCCTCGCCGTCTTCCAACAGCGCCGCAACTTCCTCCAGCCGCACATTGCGCGGGAGGAAGAATGCGATGTTTTTCGTAAGCCCCCGTGCGAGCGCAAACAGCTGCGCGCCATGCACAGGCTGGATGCTCGCGAGGCTGTACTCCGGTGGCGCCCGTGCATCCTCGACGCTCTCCGCCGCAGCCGCAGCCGGCGTGTCGGTGAGGTACGACGGGCCGCCCCACGGCGGGCTGAGGAAGACGACGTCGATCTTGCGGCCCGACGGCCCCGCCTGCGTCGTGGGCGGCAGCGTGCGCGCGAAGGAGAGGAAGTCCGCGAGCACGAACTCGATGCGGTCCGCCACGCCGTAGAGCGCGGCGTTGTGGCGCGCGAGCGCGAGGCGGACGGGCGAGGTGTCGAGCGCGATCACTGTGCGAGCGAGGGACGCGTCAGCCCTCGGCGCGAGGGCGGGAGAGGGGCAGGGATGGGATGGGATGGCGAGGCGCACCTCGCTCGCACGTCCGCGCGAAGGCGATCGCGTTCCCGCCGACCCCGCAGAAGGCGTCGAGCACCGTGCCGCACCGGCAGCGCTCCGCGATCTGGTCCGCGACGCGCTCTGGCGTGACGCTGTACCAGCCCTCCTCGTCAAGCAGGCAGCCCGACGCGTACCGCGAGAAGTAGCGCGTACGCTGGGAGAAGTCTGGGGGGGGGGGTTCAGCACGCGTATGTGGAGGAGGGTCGCGAGGCAGGACGAACATTTCTGCAGGTTCGCGGGGACTTGCGAGGGCTCGGTGTAGAAGGGGACGAGCCCTGTCGCATCATACCGTTCCAGGCCTGGTCCGAGGAGACCCACCTTGCGTTTCTTCGCGGGGCGCACGTCGTGGCCGTCCTCTAGCTCAGATGCACGCCGCACGTTCTCTGCCTTTGGAGTGCTGACGCTGGGCCTCGCTTGCACCTCGAGAGCCGTACTTGATGCTCCATCGGAGCCGTTGAATGCGACAGAGACAAAGCGAGAGAGACCAGAGATGTTTGAATGTTTTCTGCCCATGGCGGTTCGAGGTGGAGAAATTTCGGAATCTGAGATCGGTATACACGTGTGGCCGGCCTCCGTACATACTCTTACCAGGCCCCTTGCAATGTACATTGATGCACAACGAACCGACAGTGCACACAGGTCAAACAAAACCTGCATTCCAGCAAAATCAAATTTGATAGACCGGGCTCGAAAAAATACGGTGGGGCTGAGGTGGTTCCGGCAACACCGGCCGGCTGGAGGAGCTCACGTGTGAGATGCTAATCTCGTCGCGCCGCCGTCCGAGTCTCCGAGTCCACTGAGCGCGCGGCGTCGGTGATGAGGAAGATGCACGAAAAATCATGTAGAATGTATGACAACACAGCATATCAAATCTTTCTGGAAAGCTGCCACAGTCCAAAGCCCTTTTCCACCACCATGGATTTCTCGAGAGCAGAACATCTACGGTCAAGACCAGACCAATCTTAGCGTTTGAGATCGTCGAGCCCCATGCCGCCGCCGGCCGGGCTCTCCCGGCACCACCTCAGCCCCACCGTATTTTTTCGAACGCGGTCTATCAAATTTGATTTTGCTGTCAAAGACCTACAGACAACTACCTACAACACGACCCGCAAAACACCCAAGGAACAAATTGACATTGGAAGCATAAAGAACATCAATCACAATTGGTATAGACGAGGGGGCGACTCGTTGCGGCAGGGAATACGCAGGCGGGCAGAGCTGTACGCCACTGCACGATACATGATTGAATAAGATAGTGTAAAGTATAGCAACGGCAGCGCCGGGGGATTTTATACGACACCGTGCGGGCGCAACAACGGGAAGGAACACAAGGCGGCCGACGGGAGGAGGCGGAACGGGCAGCGTGGGGGTCCAGAGAAGCCAGTTCTGCCCCGCTGCCGCATAAGAGGGTGCAGGAAAAGACACAGGACAACACAGAACTTTCGCTCAACGAAGTCATCAACGCAATAGTACATCGCAGGGGGCCGCGTGGATATGCGTCTTATAAGCACATACAGGGCGTTTAGATGCCGCCATAGGCGTCTTCCTCATCGTAGAGGGTATACACTGTGTCGGGCCTCTTGGGCATGGGGCCCTCGATATGGCGCATGGTGGCAGGGGGCACATCCTTGGCGGTCGCAGCCGTAGGGCTGGCGGGTTGAGATGCAGGGGCAGTATTGGAAAGATGAGCTGCAGGGGGCTGGGACGGCAAAGCGACTGCCGACAGCGGGGAGGATTTCGCAGAAGACTGCGCCGGTGCAGAAGGGTACTCGACTGGGGAGAAGGGGCGTTGCAGAATCTCGGGGAGGATAGGTGGAATCGAAGCAACGCGCTCGTGGGTCGGGAAAGCGGGGGAGGGGAGCGCGGGGAAAGCTTCGCTGGCGGACGAGCGAGGCATGTCGTGTTCCACTGTCTGGCCATCCTCGGTGAGGTCCGAGAACGGGGACTCCTTGGGTGGCGGGGGAGGCAGGCCCTTCTCGTTCAGGGTAATGCTAGGAGGGCGGGTGGACGCATCATACTCAGGAGCGGACAGCTGATCGTCCGTCTCCTCGGTGATTGTATCGTTGGAATCCAAGCCATTAGGGGTGGAAGCATTCAGATGGCGCGAAATCTCGGCATACTGGGCAGCCTGGAAGGGAGTCACGCTGGACCGCGCTAAATCGACATAATGGGCGTCTGCGGGGCTGCTGGGAAGGCCGGTGGACTGTTTGCGAGTTAAATACTGTGTGGCACCAGTGGACGGCTGGCGAGTGACCGGCTGGTCGGAGCGTCGAATCCAGGGTTAGACTGTGCTGCGAAGGGCCGTCTGGAAAACTGCTGCGCAGCACCGTTGGACGGCGAACGCGCGATGGGACGCCCATACGCATCGTAGGCAGGCCCGTAAGAAGTAGTGACCGGAGATCCGATGGGGGACTGGCTGTACGGCGTTAGGAACGGGTTCGCAGAGTTGGGGGTACCCGGCATGCCCTGCCCGGCGCCCATTGACATATATTGACCAGGAGCGAACGGCTGCTGGGCAGAATAGTTGTAGCCGTTGTACCCATCTTGCATGCCATAGCCTTGGTTGGTACCGTAAGACACAGGTATTCCCATGGACTGGTCCATCATAGAGGGCTGCAGAGCACTGAAGGAATTATGACCACCGCCGCGATTAAAGGACGGGCCGCGGGAGAGTCCATCGTCATCGGGAAGCACGACAGACTGGCGTCTAAAGGCATGAGCATTGAAGTCCTCGAATGGCTCGTCCGAGCGATGAGAGCGACGCTAGAACGACCATCAGCAAAGTGAATGTGCAAGTGGTGGATACAGACTCACCCAGAAGTACAGAACAGCAAAGAGAACTCCTGCTACCCCGACAATACCAGCAGCAATACCACCGACTACGGCACCAGTGCTGGTCGTAGATGTCGGAGTCGACGAAACTGACGGACTAGGTGTGGACGAAATGGATGCTCCACTGCTAGTAACGAAGTTAGTAACGATATGCGTCGAACTTGTAGGAGAGGGCGTCGGCGTCGGCGTCGGTACGGTCTGCACCAACTCGTGAGTTGCAACTTAATAAAGTAAAAAAACAATACATACAGGGGCTGCAGGCTTCGAGGAAGATGAGCTAGAGCTGGACTGGCTGCTGCTGGTCGATGAAGACGAGGACGTGGACGAGGACGACGAAGTTGACGAGGATGACGACGAGGAAGACGAGGAAGACGACGACGATGACGAAGAAGAAGTTGCCGATGACTTGGAAGCCGACGAAGACGACGAGGAGGGCTGGATGTGGCCTGGCTCGTGGTCGGCGCAGAACTTGACGACGATTTCCCGCCAGCTGAAATGGACTAGTCAGCATGGTGCCATACGTAGAAGCGAAGCAATGATGGGTTTATAGTGTATCGAACACTTGGGTCTGAATGTTCCGAGACACGTTACCCTAGCGCAGACACTTGACATGATATCAATGGCGCTTCTAAGGAGTCCACACATGCAAATTGACCCTTACTCGTGCATGTGGCTGCAACGAGTAGAAACCCCCAACAGAACTAAATGCTTTGCACGTTTGCGCTGAATGAGGTGCAACCTCCTGCGAGCAATTTGTATTGTACCCGCAACAAATCAGCTCTGGTATCTCCAAACATCCACAAGCATGGAATGAGTAAATCCAAGTGCGCGGAGGGAACCAGACCACGGCCATAGAACACCTTGATGGTCCAATTCCTTCGCGCAATCTAATGCTCTGCGATCGTTTGATATAAAACCCGACGCATATAACCAGCTCACGGTGATCGTGCGCCGTGCAATAGTGATTGGGCCATACTGAAATGCACACCACTCACCAGAGTCACCTGGGTTGTTGAAGGGGTTGCTTGTGGGCGCCACGTTTGGGAAGCCAGGTATATCACCCCGGGCATGGATACCAGCAACGACACGGCGATGCAACCCGCCATGATTGAGATGGTGTTCGTCAGACATATTTGGACGTTATGAGGTAAGGAGTCGGGTGGTCAAAAGAAGGGGAGCGAAAGGAAAGTGAGGCTTCCCAGAGGAAGGACAGAGGAGCTGGACACCAGTCGCGACGGGGAGGAGGAAAACAGCAGCGGCCCCACGAGGACGCGATGGCCATGGCCGATAATATCCCCGAATATCTTATCCCACGGTAGCTGCCATATGGCTCTCTTTATTTTCGTGCATGCAAGGGGGCTATTTCTGAAACACGTATAGAACCCCCGGCCATGTCCTCCTCATCTGCACAGGTTGCCAGGAACCATCCTTGATTCGAATTCTCACTCCTAGCCACGCACCATCCATGCAGCCTCCAGACACCAGGCAGCGAAGTATGGGAACGAACATTCCTCTGTGAGCTTGGTCGTGGCCACCGGTGTCATCACGTCCATCGGGTTGTCATGGTATACATTCCCGTCAGATGCGTGGCCGAGGCAACCTTTGCTCCCACTCCAGCCTGATATGCAGGCTGGGTATCTGGTTCGTCTGGGCCTGGTTGTCCTAGGTTTTTGCGTCTTTGGTCTCGCCGCTGCACAACTTAACGTTACCCTGCTGGATACCGCACCGGAAATCACCTTTAGTCCCCCGGCGTGTAGCGATACGCTCCAGAGCGCCAATTGTCCAAGTGCATGGTGAGCGCAACCATCTCATTTCATTGACCTTCAGATCGAATCGAATCTTCATCGCAGGCAGATAATACCTTCCCCCGACGATGCAGGCAGCACAATTGCTTCGACAAGCGGGCCCACTAACGGAAGTGGCCAGTTGATCCCTCAATTCTTCCTGGCGTTCAGAGGTATGTGCCCATCCCCGATCTACCCCAATCTCTTCTGACCGTCCAGGTGTTGCTTTGTGTGTCGTAGGCATTGCATTGTACATCCAGACGTCCAATTCCTCCAATGCTACCGCGAACGTGACGCTCACCACGTCAGATCCGATGTCAGCGATCACAACTGAAGTGGACACTGGTATTGTCGGGCCCATTGCCATTGTCGATTTACCGGAAGACAGGGTGACCACGCTCGCTGTGACGTTTATTCCCGCCACGTCTTTACACGACTCGATATTGAATCATTAACGATCACGGTCCCTAATGAGTGAGTACCCCCGCTGAAACCTGAGAGCTCACCTCACCTCGATCTCTTCGCAAAGTGCATCATCTCCATTCGTAACAACTACATTTCCCGTGCCAACTGCCCTGTCGAGTTTTCTACCCATCTCATCCTCTTCTCCAACCGCGCAAGCCAGATTAAAGGCCCAGACGAAGGGAGACATTGCAGCAGAGGTGCTCGGGACAGTTCTTGGTACGATTTTAATAGGGCTGGGGGCTGTAGCTCTCGTGTATTTCTGGACACGGCGGCGTCGGGCTGACGAGGCCGAGAAGTAGCGCACGAACATATCGGCATTGTACTTCTATTCACACCATCACTATACCCCCTTGTATAAGACTATGCGATCAGCTGGGAATGCTCAGCTATAAAATCTATGCCTTCCAAAAGTCGGTCCACGACACCATCTGTCTAAACTCGACAGCCTTCGTGCCCCGAATGGCATCTTGCCCCTGGATGAGCCGCAGCTCCCGCCCGCGCATCCGCCTGATCTTCCTGTTCGGCTCGCGCGCGTCGAGCTCTTCATCCGTCGGCAGGCGCTCCTCCTCTGGCAGACTCTGCGCGTGCTCGTGCGTAAGCGTCAACATCGCATGCGTCTTCGTCAGCGCCTGCGACACCGCACACGAGAGGGGCGTCCCCTCGCCCGCCGCCGCGCGCAGCGGCTCGAAATGCGCGAGCACCAGCGCAGAGAACAGGTCTCCGACGCCGGAGAAGTACCCCGGCAGACACGGGACGCACTGGACGTGCACGTCCGGCGGCGCGCCCGCGGCAGACGAGCAGATGCACAGCAGGAAATCGGCGTCCGCGGCGTCTGCCGGCAGGCGGATGTGTGCGGGGAGCTCGGCGCGGAGCCAGCGGCGCAGCGGGATCGAGCTGATCACGACGTGCGGGACGTGGTAGTCATCGTGCAGCACGCGGAGCGCGCGCCGCAGCGACGCCGGGTCCGCGAGCTGCACTTCTGTCAGGACCCTGGTGGTGCGCAGTCAGCGGCGTGGCTTCAGGACCAAAATGCTGGAGCGACGGACTCGACTTCGAACCAGTTCGGAGTGATGATCGTCGCGAGCGGGAGCGCTGCTCTGTATATGGGGACGCAGTCGGGCGCGACGTACAGTCTTCCGGCGTCGCCGAGGACCGCTGCGAGGTGGAGCGTGAGCTTGTGCAGTGAGTCGTCGCAGCTGGCCTACGTACGATCTAGCAGATAGACGAGTTCAGGTTTTTTTTGCCGCAATTTCGAGGCCAATTCCTTGACTGCAGACACTGCGTCCGCTCCTGGGATGTAACCTACTAGGACTGAGTAGGAAGCAAGGAGGCACCAGTATTGGACTCAGACCTGTGAGAAGCCTATCGGGGAACAAGAGCCCATTCTGTTCCATGTACTGAAAGATGCCAGATAGCTCGGCCGCGGTCGCTCTGGAACCTCCGAACCGACCATAACCTACGAAGAAGGTTAGCCCGCTAGAAACCCCCGGAGATGCATACTCTAAGCCATACCTGAGTGATTGGAGAAGTTGACGGTGTTTACCACCTGAGATCAGCGCAGCTTGTGAGTCGGATGCAGCAGCGAGTGGACGTCGAGTCGTAAGACATACGTCGACGTCATATCCGAGACACTGCAGAGGGAACACAGCCGCCTTGCCTCCCACGTAACCAAATGCGACGTGAGACTGTATGCTCAGCACTCTTCCAGGCATCGCCTTGGACGATATGTTCCTTTGAATTGAAAGTATTCCGAGGCTGACTCGATTTTCTGAGACTTATCGCAGTCGATCTGCGTGGAGGTTTTCCCGGCGGCCCAAAGGCTATCTGAGATTCGATCGAGGACCCCCTCCAAATGGGCGTTTAACTTCAAGGAGCGTAGCATCGATCTTAATTTTACTCCATCGCAGCAGGTCTATAACACAACTCAGGTTTCAAAGGATCAAAGATGAGACATCTTAATAATACACGGATTCGTAAAGCTAATCACTAATGGGCAGCATAATCCCGAGACTCACATGGTGACAAAATTCATGTGTGAGTGTCGACATCTCTGCAAAAAGACTATCTGCTTGGATTTGCGTGGGGCGACGTTGGTAAGCACATGCCAGCCATGCAATCTTGTAAGAGCATCCGACCTACGAGCGCCCAACAATAAAATCTCCATAGGGGTTGACTAGAGATTCTTGAGATCGTTACAGTTGGTCTGCCTACGGGAGACAAAAATCATGTCAGTGTTGTACAATCTAGGAACAGTCGCTGAAAACCCTTTGGGAGACTTACAGTATTTTCAAAGCGCATGAAGGGAGGGCATTTCTGCAGCAAATCAAAGCTGCTACCCATGGCGCAATGATCGTTGTCTTTGGGAGTGCTTGCAAGGAAACCCTAGATAAAAAGGCGGGGAGCTTCGCAGTCAGTTGGAGACGGCGACGGAGCATCTATTAGTAAAAGTGAATTCGAAAGTAGACGTACTGATGGCTGCACCGCTTTCTCCTGCTGGCCATTCCTCGTCTCCCAAACTTCTCAATCCCCCGTCTGTCTACGCATGCACATGGTCTCCGCCTAGTCCCACCGGCGCAGCTGAGTCGTGTTGATGGACGGTGGCCTCCGCCATGCCAGATGTGGCAGCACAATTACATCTGAATAGACTTACGTAATCCACCAGCATAAATGGAACACGTTGAATCATTTCACGTGCAGGACTCCTCCCCAGCTGCAGCGCGCGACTGGCAGCCCGCACGCTCCTCTGACTCTTACTCAGTGTCCTGGGCTCACCAATGTTGGACGGCACACGGTAAGTCGGCGCAACGACGACTAAAAGTTACTCATCAGTGTTGCAGCTTGCGTCAATCGTGGTACAAGGCTCTCGATGACGCGCAGTCCAATTTCCGACACCTTCTTACATCCCACTCATCAAACGACTGGAAACGAGTCGCTGTCCCGAGCGACAACGCCAATGTGAAGGGAAAGGCGCGCGCATCTGCCTTTCCCGAGCTCACCGATGTCTATTACATCGCAAACTCACCAAGTCCGGCGAGAACGTGTACAGAGCGGTGCTGGACATACCGGCGGGGGAGGGTCCGATGTCTCTTGAGTCTGGAAGTCTGTATTGGCCACCCCGGAGCTCCGGAAAGAATGGGATCCTGCAGTGGAAGGCGCGCATCTGGTCGAGATGTTCGACCAGGCGACGAGGGTGTCGAAGACCAACTTCACACTCGGGTGGCCGGCCAAGTGAGTGTCTTCACGCATCACACTGCATGGCTCGCGTGACGCGTCTTCAGTCCGCGGGACGCTGTCACCATCTCTCGCACATTCAACGATGCCACTACGCTGATTGACATATCTACGTCTCTACCCCGATCCCCCGACGAGCCCGCATATCTGCGGCCTTCCCCGCCTTATGTGCGTTCCGAGGTGACCTGTAAGTAATGCATCTTACTCTATGTGGTCAGCTGAGCTCGAACGGCCGCAGTATTCGCATGGTGTATACAGGTCATTCAGCCACAAACGAGTGAACAGTCACCGAGCAAGACTGGTTCCAGCGGCGCGAGACTTCGCGCTACGTGCTTCTGCCAACACAACTTGAAGGCAATGTGGAACTTTGGATCGAACTCTAGCCTGGCACAGCAGCTCTGCGCGATGATGGTCGGTCTCTACAAGAGCGTCCTCAAACGAGGCGAGCGTATCCCATTGCTCACGGGCTATGGGAATGGGGTTTCCATCGAACGCGTGCGGTTTGAGCTCGACCGGGAGGCGCTAACATTGGATTACTCGATTGTGCCGGAGGATGAGGATCACCCTGCACCACACACGCCCGAGCAGGGGCTCGATGATTTGCATGCGATTCGCGAGCATCGGAGACTGACCCGTGCGGTCGAATGCTCCCTTCCCACGTCCGACGGATGGGATGTGCAAGTGACCACCAGAGCATCCTCGGAACATGTCGCGCAGCTTCCATGGACAGCTCACGCCACTCGTGGTACACGTGCGTCACGCGCATTGGATGCGTCTGTCGATGGAGACAAGCTGGTGTTCGGACTCAAGCATGCCTCCCTGCCCAACGACCATTCGGTGCTGAAAGTTAGAGTAGTGATCGAGCTGTCGGGCGCGTCGAGCGGCATACGGCTGAACGGCATACCACATCCAATTGAAGAGGTGGAGGAACGCGACCCGTCTTCGTACTTCATCTCACAGCAGATGCTGCAAGACGCATCGAGCACGGCCGATCTGAGCTTCGGAACTCAGTCGTCGGTCAGTGCGGTCGCAGAGAGCGTATCCAGGTCGTCCACGATCCCGGAAAGACCGCAGTTGCTGCGTACGGCGACTGAGCGTACGGCGGGGGCGGAGAAGTCCATCCTGTCTCGTGTCAAGCGAAATTATATCTATTTTTCGTCCCTGCTGCAAGAGCCTGAAGCCAAGTGGAAACGCAGTGAGTGCATCGCCCTTTGGACTTGAACTATGATGACTTATAATGTACTGCGAAGCCGTGGAAGCGCGCGGGGTGTCAGTTGCTCAGTTGGATTCAATCGATCCGACGCTTGTTGTGTATCGTGCCGAAGCGACGTTCGTGGGTCTCGGCCTCTGGGACCTATACGCCACTGTCGTCACTCCTGGTGCCCGCGCATACTGGGATAAGTTGCACGACGACGGTGTCCTACTTGAGGACATAAACGAGCTGACAGAGTTGTGGCATTACAAAACCAAGGCTGCGTGGCCAGTCAAGTAAGTGCATTATCTTGGGCACTTGAGGGCTTCGGTTGACCGCCCAGTTCAGTGGCCGAGATGCAGTCGTTCTCAAGACGGTGTACAAGTCGCCAACGACAATACACGTTTTTGCATTCTCTGCAGACGACCCAAACCTGTTCCCGAACATTCCACCTGCGGACCCAAACGTGATTCGGACGCAGATTGACCTGCAAGGCTGGGCGATCGAAGCGCTATCGCCCACGACGACACAGCTCACGCTCCTCGAGCAGTCCGACCCGAAGGGCTGGTCGAACAAGGGGTCGATCCCGCAGCAGATGATCACCACTGTGGCGGGTGTCGGCGAGTTCGCAATCCGATGTGGAGGGCCACCTGTGGCGACACGATTAGAGGGCGCGAAGGCGCGGCAAATACGGTACGACCACGAGCGCGGGAGCTTCCGCATCGAGTACGAGGGCAGTGCAAGCCGTCGGACCTCAGGCGCGAAGAATGCTGACGAGGCGCCGTTGTCGCCCGCGATGCCGGTCATCGAATGCGAGCTCCGGTGTGATCTGGATAACTGGGCGGCGTCTCTGGATATTGTGATTGATCCGCCGCCGCAGGCGATATCGTGCCTCCGGCGGCATCGGCTGTCTTCCGGTGGAGGTGGTTTGTGGCTCACGGTCACCCACCATGATGCTGCGCTCACGGGGGAAGAGCGCCTTCTTGCAATCGTGCGGAAGGGTCCCATGGGCATTCAAAAGGAGAAGGGCTTGGTGATGGTCAATGGTGCGAAGGTCGACGTCGATATCGAGGATATGCCTGAGCGCGAAGTCAAGAACCTGCAGAAGAAGAAGCGTATCAAACCCACACGAGTGCCTCTGGACCAGCCTCCTGTCCTCGGTGTCATTCGAAGACGAAGAGCGGAGTGGAGTGCGGACGCAGAGTCGGACACGGCGGAGAGTAACAGCACCACCGTCCCGACACCCACATCTCCCACCGGTGTTGTCTCATCTGCACCGCAGTTCGCCACTTCGTTGAGCAACTTCTTCACGTTCGCCGTGGAACAGGCGACGACTACGACGCAGCAGGCCGTTGCGGCTATCTCGCCTGCTATGGCTGGAGGGCTCGAAACTTCGCTTTCTGCATCCAAACCTCCGATGCAGTACGCGCTTGAAGCACTGTCATATTTGCAAGACATACACGCCCACCCTAGTTCCGACGGCTGGACGCTTGTCAGCGAGAAGGACTTTGCTGTCTACCGCAAGTTGGCGCCAGAAATCTCACCGGTCATCCCCGTGCACAAGGGCGAGAAAGTCATCGAAGGCGTCTCCGCCGAGGAGATCGCGTCTGTGCTGACGAGCTATGATTGCCGGAAACAGTGGGACACGCGTTTCGATTCGGTGAGTATTTTGGAGGCGTTCTGCGCGGAGTCGCACACCGCCTTCGTGGTCAACAAGGGTGGCTTTCCTTTCCGCGATCGCGGCTTCTACCTGGCCTCCTTGCTGGCGCGCGAAAGCGTTGCTCCGTCGCCATCCCGACGCAACACGGGCGAATTGGAGCAGTCCCATGACAGCCGCACCGCCATCTTCTGTGTTTCGTCGTCCTTCTCGCCCGATTCCGTCTCCTCGTTTGCAGCGGCCAAGTACAACTCATATGCGCTTCCCGTGGGTCGTGTGTACGTGGATGGTTGGATTTTGGAGACACTTGATCCATACGCGACAGAGAACTACGCCATCCCTTCCACGCGCTGCACGCGTGTTGTGGCGGTCGATTATGCAGGTTCAATCCCCGCGGCGGTGAATTCAATGATCAACGGAATGCTTCCGAAGGTGATCCTGGCTGTAGAGACCTTTGTGAAGAGCATATCACCTCCTCCTTGCACCCGGCTCCCTGCTGCTGGCGTGGTGCTCTCTCATATAACCGAAGAACCGCTTACCTACAAGTCATGGGCCCTCCGGCGTCGCGACACGAGCCGCGTGCTGGTCACGACTAGGTACAATCCTGCCGACAGGGTGTACAACAGCACGGTCCTCTTGAACAGTTCCACGGTGTTGTCCTCGATGAGCAGGGAAAACGATCGCACTCCTCGGCCAAGCCGCATTCTGTTGAGCCCCCGACCAACGTCTCCTGGAGACGGGCAGAGGCCTGGCCGGACGGCCGAGGCCCCCGTTGCTGCGACCTCGCCGCAGCGGGGCGTCTCAAATGGTTCTGCACGTTCTCGTTCCCGCGATGTCTTGCGGTCACCAACGATATTCACCTCCCGCGGCGAAGTTCGCCATCCGACAGACCTGTTGGTGGCGGAGCTGATCGTCGATTCGAAGCTGTACCCTGCCGGGTACGAGGTACATGTCAAGTCACGTGTCGACAAGGCCCAGACGCGTCTCGCGCTGCCCTCGGGTGCAGATGATGCGTCGACGCAGGACACGTTGCCGATCGCATACACCGCATACACCCTGCCTCCGTCGCCGCTGCATTCGGCCGGCCTGAGCACGGACCGTCCGCCGCGGCATTTGCTACGCTTGACGTTGCCCACGGCGCAGTATCAAGTGTCGACAATCCAGGACCCGCTCACAGGCGAGACGCACAGCGCTCCGCCAAAGCCACAATGGCTGTGCGACATGGAGGAAGGCCGTGTGGTGATTGATATTGAGATACGTGCGACACCCAGTGCCGGCAGCCGCGGGACGTGCGAGCAAGAGATCGACGGTGACTGTCGATGGGAACGCCGTGACGGTGTTGAATGAAAAGGAGTCACTCACGAGTCTGGGAAGGGACGAGCTGCTGGACAGCCGGGCGTCCAAGATGGATCTGCTTGCAGGGTGTGTGCCTCCCATGCAAGGCTTGATCTGGAAGATTTGACCGAAACGCACAGGTCGTCTGTTGAGGCGGAGCAGCAGCTCCCAGAGGAGCTGCAGGTGCCGGTGGCCATTGCTGAGCACTTGCTAGACGCGGCACTGCTGGCGTCGCAGACGCCGACGGTACCTGATACCACAGGCATAGAAAGCGCCGCGGGCACGCCGGAGGCCACTCAAGACACGTCCGAGAGCGTGAGTGGCAGACCCATTCCTCACGTCAGACACATGTTTCTGACTGGCTCCATCACGCCATAACGCAGAATCTGTCAGTGGTTGCGTCTCCGGTGGAAGTTCCGGCGCCTGACACGGCGGCAAGCGGGCTTCTGCGGTTCTTCAATGCTTATCCCAATCCGTTGCTGCGGTTCACATCGCCGTCGCGGAGCGTGAGCGGGAATGTGGTGCCCGCGACGGCGCCCGAGCCTCCACCGCCAGGGCAGACGGCGCGGGACCTGGTGGCGAAGGTGGTTGGGCCTGAAACACGAACAGGGCTGTTGGCGACGAGCACAGTGGGCCGGACGATGTATCCGCTGTCGACGGTGGTGATCATTGCGCTTATCGCGTTCTTGATCGGGTCGCTATTGCGGTCGCTGCTGTCCCCGGCAGACTTCATCTACGTAGTGCGGGACCTGCAGGAGATCGAGCACGAGAGCGGCGGGTGGCGGGAGATGCGGCGGCTGCTGGAGGTGAAATATATTGTGGGTGGGTGGGATTTCCAGATAGCGGTTGTGCGGCGACACTAGAATATGGACAGAGTACTAATAGACCGGGGCATCTGTACACTAGTACACATAGGGTAAGTACTGCATATTATGACACTGGAACGCGGGCCACGCGGTGTCGGCTATTGCCGTGCTGAGTTTGTTGGACCCGATTCCCATCGGGGCGACCTCGCGCTTCTGGCTCTGCACTGCGCCAGCTTCGTCCTCCCGTCAGCTTCTCAGGCGATACCATCGCTCCTCCTCGCCGTCGCCCACGACGAGCAACATCCTCTCCTCGTCGTCTGTACCATATCTCGCTGTCTGTACCACCACCGCCCCCATCCCCTCGGCCCACCACCGCCCATCGCCTCTCCGTCCTTTCCCCGCAGCGGCGACTATCCCATTACCTTTTCGTCCGTCCATACGCACACCCTTCGCCCTATCCATACCGCGCAGGTGTGTCGCCTCTTCCGCGCCCTCTCCTGTTGCTCATCTGCGTCCTCTATCTCCGTTCCAGCCTCCGTCCTTGCTGGATATCTAACCAGCGATGGCGACCAACCCGCCCACAGGTCCAATACCTATAATACCCCCCGTCTCCCCCGTCTCAGCCGTCCCGCTATCGTGGGATGGAGACCGAATGTTCGCCACGCCCTTTTTCCGCCGTCATTCGCGCTCCTCGCTGATCCGCGCCCCGCAGGTTTAACGTTTATATCTACGACTATTGCTACAAGCGTGGCTTCTTCAAAACTGCTCTCGCACTGCAAGGAGAGGCCGGCCTACCTCTCAACTCCGAGCCGCCGATCAATGCGAAGCAGGGTTTGCTCTTCGAGTACGTGTACCACTCGTTTCTTCCGGGCGCACCGACCTATATCTGGCCTCAGATGGTGGAGTGTGTTCTGGGTGCTGTTTACTGCGAAGAGTAGCGGGAGTGGGACGGATGATGCCCTGGCCTATACACAGGTATGTCCTCCACTTCTTCTCGTTCGGGACGATGGTACGATGGGGTGGCACCAGCACCAAGCTCAGCAGAATGCGCAGAGACAAGCCCAAGCACGACTGGGCCCTCAGCAAGCGCAACCGAATCGCTATACAAACGGAAGAACTTCAGTGGGTGCCCCTACGGGTACTCCGATGACGAACGGCGTTGGCCACAATGGCGTCCCCGCAGCGCCCGGAGGTCCTGCCAACGGCACCGCGGGATCTTCGCCTTTCCCAGGTGGGATACAACCGGTGAACGGAGTATCGGGTCCATCCCACGCACCGCACGGTGCTGGAGGGTCAGTCGGACAACCTCCGACGATAGGACTTATGCCGGGGCAAAGACCAACAGGTGGTCCTCCCCCTCGCGGTCCAAATGGTGCCGGTCCCTTCCAATCGCCTACCATGGCGCACTCGCCCCAGAATCCTAGTACGGCCGGACAGCAGCCCAATATGGGCCCCATGGTCACCTCGCAGTCACTCGCTCAGATGAGTCGCGGGATGCCGCCACCAAATGGTATGCAGGGCCCATTCGGTGCCCCCTCACAGCAGACGGCGCAGACGTCGTTCCAAGCGATGGGTCGGTCTCCCAGCGCGCCAGGATCCCCGGGACAGCCGAGCATGATCACTGGCCGCAGTCCATCTATGGCGGCGCGCCAGCCCCTGGAACCGCAGGGGATCCGCGCATGAGCCAGGAACAAGCTGCAAATCAGGAGCTTGTTCGATATCCCCCTCAACTCCTGAACCAGTTGAAGCAGGAAGCAGGTCTCGGCGATAAGGACTTGCCTTCGCTGAGCGCAGACGAGAAGGTGCGTGTTGCCTTCTGTCCTTCCGACTTAGGCTGATATCACGTGCAGCAACGTATCTTGGCCATTGCGCGTCGGCGAGGGATTGGAAAACCCAACGTAGGACCTCAAGGACCCAGTAATGCCGCTGCCGGTCCTTCTGGCTCCAATCAGGCAATGCAGCATCCTGGGCAGCCACAACGCAATCCACAGATGCCCGGTGGGCCCCAGCCTCAACAAACACAAGGACAGCAGTCGTCTCAACAACAACAACGCATGAACAAGCGCAGTACGTCTCCTGGACCAGACGTACGTTCCGTGTTCTCTTATCTCTGGTCATTGTCTGATTACTGGTCATCGAAACAGCACGACCAAGCAAGGAATGATTCCCCTCCCGACCGGAAACGCCTGCGTCGTTCGCCCGCAGGACAAGAGCCATCACAACCACCTCCGATGGCTCCCATGATGCCTTACACACATTCAGGTCAGCCCGGCGGCCCAGCGGGCACGCCACAAATGCCCAACAGCATGATGCAACGCCCTATGAGTTTCCAGGGACGGCCTGGTATGCCGAACATGAGCGTACAGGGTATGAGCATGCAGTCTATGGGCGGGCAGCAGATCACGATGAGCCCTGGTATGATGAACCACCCAGGGCCCGGAGGGATGATGAACCCACAGCAGGTGCGCTACCGATCCTTGTTCGCTTCCCTATACGGTGCACGGCTCATACGTGTTCCATTCAGCAATACAGGCAGACGATGCACGACATACACAAAAGCGCGTTGCCGCACGCGATCACGGGCCTCATGCCTGGCGGCACCGGGGCGGCTCCCTCGTCTGACGGACAGTTCAACGCAGAGTCGCGTCCAGGGACGAGTCAGTTCCCTGGTGGACCCGGTGCGCCAGGGGCAAACCGCATGGGGCAGCCGAAGCCGTCGATGGCGATGATGCCACCGCAATCTCCAGGGTTGAATGCACCGAAGAAGGACGCGCCCGGGCCCAGCTCGGAGGGCGGTGCGCAGAAGGGGGCGTCACCGCAGAACGCCGCAGCGGGCATCGGCGGCCAGAATCAGCAGGGCGGCTCAGGCGGCACGCCGTTGACGCCGAGCGCGTCGGGCACGAACATGGCTGCGCCGTCGCCGTCGGCGATGGCAAACAACTCGAGTACGCCGGGGATGGGCGGCTCGGGCAACTCGGTGGACTCGATGGCGGGCGGGTTGTTCACGGGCGACTTCATGGGCATGTCGAGCATGGAGGACTTTGACACGTCGTCGATCTTCCGGACCGACGAACTGAACGTGAACTTTGACGAGTGGTTCAACACGGATTCGGGCGGGCTGGATTTGGGGGGTCAGTGAGGGTTGTGCGGAGGGAAGCTTGAAGGCCTTCTTGGATGTGGCTGTGGCGACCCGGTGTCTGACTTGTTCCTCTGGGCGCCTCCACGATGCTCCCGTCTCATGGTTTTCTTCGCTGCACATATTGGATGCTGATGGGGGAGGCTGGTATTTATGCCGCGCGGCGACCCCGGCCGTCTGGTTAGATGTACATACTTGCTCCGTGATATCTTCGCTCTCGCGCTCGGTTTCTGCTTCTCCGTTGTGCTGCGTTTTGCCCGAGTTCCGTTGTTCATTTTGCGCTGTGTTATTGTCGTGTGTAGTGGTACCCGGACGGAATGATATCTCTCCATCTTGTGCATCTCGATAGACGGAGGCAAATATGTCTATCTGCACGATAAGTATCGGGCGACTGGGCGGCGTGTATCTCGCGTGTCTCGACTGCCTCGGCGGTGGGCGTCTGCTGCCATCATAATCGCTGTGCCACTCTGCGTAGCTGCACCAGCCCAGCAAGCTCGACACGTCCGACACTAGGCTTTATATCGGCGCTAAGTTGGCCGTGTTGTATTGATTGATTGGCGCGTTGTTGCGTATGTATATGGAATCCGCGATATCGCGATATCCAATGGCAGGCTCATGGGCCGAGGAATCCAGAATCGCATACACCGGGGACTTTGGAGGTGCACTCGGATTGAGAGTAGAATACGCACGGTCCCAGTGTTGGCTGAGTCAACTTGACAGTGTCAAGAGACGTCAAGGTTTCCTGACTGACTCCTTGATCGACCAGTCGGTCTGACCCAGTCAAGGCGGGTCAAGATCACGTGTAATATACATATGATGAATCTTGAAATAATCACTAGTTTATTTATCGTACTGATGCTACGAGCTGCCGGAATATGTGCCGAGTGACGAGCGTGAACATACTGTAGCAACGCTTCGCCTCGGGAATTCATTTTTGTTGTCTGAACCATTGTCTGAATTCCTTCATGCCACCCAAGTCTCCGTGGTGGCTGCTTTTCGATGCAGACAAAAGCCATTACCTTCAGAATCATACTTTCTTGAATGCTTGGTGTATCAGCTGTGTGGGTGCCCATGTCACGAGCAACCAAAATGCAGACCAACTTAATGTTGCATCTGGAGCATTGTCTGAGCCACGGAATCCCGGGGAATTACTGAGTCTAGGTAAGTTCCATTAATACTAATATCACAAAGACTTACCTGATCGTCTGGCACGCAAGCTCGGGCTGAAGTGTCCCCGGTTAAGGGAGTATGGAAGGCAATGGAAAAGCATGCCTCCAATTGCCCGTATATCCGCTCTATTGATCTCGAAGATATCAGGGGTCGTGTCGCAGCCCAGCGAGTTGCGGAACAAGCGAAGGAGAATGTACCTCTGCAACATGGACCACTCATATTTACGGCCAGCACCTTACCGAGCACCCCGAGTACTTCTCTCACCCCTCTCACTCTCGCATCCGAGCCTTCGAGTCTGCCAATCCCTTTTGCGGCTGATGCCGCTTCTAGCTCGGGACGACCTTTGAAAAGAGCGAAGACGTCGAGTACAAACAGTCTCGAGGATGTCCCACGGCCATGGGCGTCAGGTCTACAGCAGGAGTTCAGTCAAGACATGTGCAGGCTTTTCGTAGCATGCGGGATGTCCTGGAACATGGCAGACAACCCCGAAATCCATCTATTCACAGACAAATGGATTCCGGGCTCAACTGTGCCAGGACGCCGCGTGTTATCGGGGACTTACCTTGACCGTGCGGTAGACGAGGTGCGGGCGAAGACGAAGGTTAGGATTCAGGGGAAGATTGCAACAGGTCAGTGTGATGGGTGGAAGAACATTGCAAAGACGTCGGTTGTCACATCAGTGATGACTGTTGAGAACGAGGTCAGTAGAATCCACGATAAGCATCTCAAGATTCCCAGTAGCTGAAGTCTGATTGTCAGACGTACCTTGTCCGAACCCATGACATGACGGGTGAACCGAAGACAGGTGACCGCCTCCTTATGCTGGTGACATCGGACATTCAGTACATGTCAACCGAGTATGGTGTCAAAACGATTGGGTGGTGTACAGACGATGGTCCCGATGGAAAGAAGATGCGGCGACTATTAGGCCTTACTATGCCGTGGCTGATCACCTTGGCGTGCTGGTCACATCAAATAAACCTTATCATCGGGGACTACCTTGACATACCGGAGGTCCTGGAGATCATTGCTTGGGCACTGGACGTGGTGAAGTGGTTTAATAATCATAACCATGCCCTCGACCTCTTGGATAAGGAGCAACGGTTGACTTACACTGACCGAATAATCCCTCTCGCTCTCCTCCTCCCTGCACGGACACGCTGGACAACTCATTTCTGTGCCGTCTCACGTCTTGTCAATATCTCGACAGCCGTGAAGTTGTGCTGCACACGCCACACCGATCAGTTGATCACATGTGCAGGCCGGACTGCAGATGTCAAAGCAAAGGCCGAGGAGATATTGAGCATTGTGAAGAACGACGAGTTTTGGACAAAGCTGCATCGGTAAGCCTGATATGTTGCTTCGGAGGTCATTAGGTTATCTGATTTGCAAGTTTGTAACAGGATACAGGCACACCTTGAACCTCTCGCAATTGCAGCAAATGTTACCCAGGCAGCTCATACTCGACTTGACCATGTCCTTCTCACCCTCGCCAATCTCTTCCGCATCTATAGCAGTACTACAGTGGAACCCAACGTGCGCGACAGGATCACTGCAAGCCTCGAAAAGCGGTGGAAGGCTGCTGACCAGGATGTTTTCATCATGGCAGTCTTTCTAAACCCGTATATCCGCGGCCACTGCTTCAACCGCGCGTCACTCACGTCTTCCGCGATCATCAGTATCGCCAAACGGATTTTCAAGCGCGTCTTTGGTGTGGAGTCCGAGGTCGATTTTGTACGCGGAATGGTGAACTACTCGACTTCCATGGCAGAATTCACGGACGAACAGTTACGATTGGCAGACTATAAGCAAATGGCCGAGGATGACTCAAAGGTATGCACTGATTGGGCCTGCTGCTCAAATCTTACTCACAACTTTCTCAGGACATTGACCTTGTCCTGCTTTGGCAGTCCGTCGATGCTTCGAATGACGAGATCTGCCTCGGTAGCAATGGTGTTGTTCGCCTTGCGATCCGGCTCCTAAGTGTTATCGCAAACTCAGCTGGATGCGAGCGCGTTTTCAGCGAGTTCGGGAATACACACACCAAGCACCGCAGTCATCTATCCCCTGAGAAGGTCCACAAGACTGCTATGTTCAAGATGGACATCCGGAAGGAGCACGCGCGCGCTGGTCTAGCGGGTGGTGTACGCAAGCGCAAATTCGGACAGGACTCCGAGTCAGTGCCTGTGCTAGCGGCTGAAGGAACGCGGGCTCCCGACCAAGTTGATGCAGCAGCAGACGCAGGTGGTCAGTGCATGGCGTTCCGCGAGCTCGGTGAACAGTTATGCGTGGATTCACGCAATGCTCGTGAAGACGACACCACCAGCACCGCGGAAGGCCCTTTGATCCTCCCTTACCATTCCCCGGCACTCCTTCCGACTCATCTCAAGACAGTGATTCCCCTCCGCACATTATTCTGCTATCCACATCCCGCAGCATCTGATTCTAACAACTTGAACCCTGCTGCCGGTCCAGGTCTCGACTTCTACTGGCACGGAGGAGTACGGAACTTCGAGCAAGAGCTCGCTAACTTTGATATCGAACATGCGTCGCAAAACCCGCGACCGTCGATGGCAGATACCTCAGCGACGGCTTCGAACACTTAGCTAGATTGGACTGATTGCACTTAGAGATTGTTAACTCCAGTAGATCCGAATATAGTAATTTTTGGCTTATAAATTATATTTCCACGCAAGCTCTCGACACGTCGAGCGTTGACTGACTGTCGTTGATGCCTCGACTTGACTTTACTGACTGACGGCGTCAGACAGCGTCAAGGCCAACACTGCACGGTCCTATCGATTCGTGCTCACGGCCGACAGATCGGCTCCCGTCCTGCCGCGATCTGCTGTGCTTCTGCGCAGGATATCAAGTTTCTACCGTGGTCCGTTGCCCCAGGTGCGACCACCAGGCTCAGGCTCACCACCCACAACCGTCTCCAGCGCGCTGGCCGGTCCTGTCCGAACCCTCCCCCAGCGGACTTCCCCTTCCGCAAGACCGCGCATGGCGAGAACCGTTCGCTATACATATATGTATACATGAAGGCCTAGTGAGTGTGCCGTGTTCTGCCCCGTGCAGATCATTTCTAATTCCATCCTTGTGTCAAGTCAAGCAAGCTCCCGGTGAGACGCTGGCCTTGTTCAACCCGTGCATGCAGTACTTGTAAGCCATTGGACGACAAATGAGACCTCAAATTTAAATGTCCCCCATTCGAACGCGGGGATAGCTCCAAGTCCGCGATGTTTGCGCACTCGGCGGCACCGACTGTTGTTCAGTCGTCATGGCTAGCGTGTTCTGCTTGCTCTCACGATGCCCCACGCTACAGGACGCATGTCCTGCTGTGCTTCCACTTGCGCTGGTGTTCATACAGGCGTAGTCCTGGTCGTGATTTCCGCCTATTGTTACGTGTACCTGTCTGCGTATGCTGCACTAGGGCATGACTGCCATCAGTGCGTCACGACGAACCATCGACCGGTCCTATGGCGCTGATTAATCTGGCTATGCGACGGACCTTGTGCCACACAATACATCGTAAGCAGGCAAGTGGGTGGCTATAAGCAGCCATGTTCCTCGCTCCGTAGGTTCTTTCTCCATCCATGGAACCTCACGAGCATGGGCTAGAACCCCATGCGGCATTTCTGAACAGGCGTCCTTGGTTCTCTAAACGCGTCTCACGCACCAAAATCTGTGCAACAAGACTCCTACAAGTCCTCCACAGACGTCTGTCGTCCGCCTTCGCAGCCCAGCCTGGGACTGAGTACCTGACGCTCGTACGATGCCCGTTCTGACCCGGCCATGGCCATCCTGTGTTCCTCCGCACTCCATCCAACCTCAAGAGCTGATCAACCCCCAGGACTGCGATCCGACACCAAATACCCGAGAACAAACGCCCTGCACCACCACCACCTCCCGCCCTTATCCCGATGGACGACTCTAGGCCACTACAATTCTTCGCTTGGGGCAACCACGAAGACGACGGTCCCACCCATCTGCACTCCGCGGCCATGGCTGTCGATTCTCCCGTCCACGTCTTGTCGAACGCCATGGGATCAGTCTCCTTGGCGTCTCCCCCCAGCCCAGATGTCGAGCCAGACCAGTCTAGCTATATGAGTACTAGCTCGAGCTCCGAGGACGACGAGTCCGACGACTATTCGTCCTCGGCGTCGCCCTCGCTCTTCGCGCCGTCCCCGAGCCACCCGCAGATCTCGATCCTGGCGCACGAAGGCGACGACTTCGAGGAGCTCGTCCGCATCCCGGCGGTCTTCCTCGTCCGCCTCATGGACGAGGCGGGCCTGGGCGACGAGGACCTGCTCGCGCTGCGCGTGGAAGACCTGGTGCGTGTGGCGTCCTGTGTTCTGCGGCCGCGCGCCTGACGCGCTGTGCAGCGCCGCATCCTGGCCATGGCGCGCTCGCGGGGGATCCTGCGGCCTGGCGCGGGGCCACACGAGCCGGACCAGCTGCCAGGCCCGCGAATCACGCCCGTGGAGCCCTTCGACCCCGCGGAACAGCCGCGCGGGGCGGGCGGCGGCAGTGGCGAGGGGATGTACGTCGCGTGGGACATGGCGCGGGGCGGGGCGCCGGGGGGCGCGACGGGGCCGGAAGGGGGGGACCACGCGGAGTGGGACGCGGGGGCCGACCGGCAGAGGGCACAGGTGCCGCACGTCCCTCTGCGCTGCTTGCCAACACCGTGATGGCTAATGCACGTGCTGGCTGCAGGACCCATGGGCGCAGTCCGGGCGGTCGGTGTGCAGCCTGCACAAGGACGGCGGGGCGTGGGGCGCGGGGGCCAGTCGCGTGCCTGGGGGACCTGGCGGATCGCCCTTGCCAGAGGGGCAGCCCGATGCGGGGGGCTCGCAGCCGCGTCTGCGCATGGGGACTGCGCCACTCACACCGGGTGCGCGGTCACCGAGTCACCCCATGGTGGCTGGCGAGCTGTTCACGGCGACCGGGCTGGAGGACTTGGACACGTCGTCGATCTTCCGGTCGGAAGACATGGGCGTGGCGTTCGACGAGTGGTTCAACATAGACTCGGGCGGACTCAACATGCCCAGGTGAAGGATGTGTGTGTGGAGGGAGGGCTCTTAGACATGGAGGGGGTTGGATGCTTTGGAGATCGGGTGGGGGTGCTGTTTTGATTTGAAGTCTACTCTCGGCTAGTTCTGTCGTCTCTTCATGTGTACATTTATGTATTTTGTCGCAAGCAACATGTGCACCGTGACAATATTGAGACACGTATATATAGTTAATGATTTGTGAGGTCCCGGCCTCCGCTGAGACTTGATGGTGGATCTCGCCATTATTATATCGGCGCTCGCAAGCTGCCTTCGCTGAGTTATCTCTGCTCGCGCTAGCACCGGGCAGGCTATCTTCAGTTTCATCTCCTTCCGACTCCCTGCCTCGCGCTCACGACGCGCATGCCGCCCTTCTCCCCTCCAGTTCTATTATGTGTTGCAATGAGCATCTCAAACCTTGCCTCCTCCCTCCATGTCCAGCACGGCTACAGACGATGGCTCCGGCGTTGACGATTCGACGAGCACGCCTGCTTACACGGGAGCGATCCGCGCCCTCGCGGAGGATGATTCTTATTTCACGACTCCCCCAGAGCCTCATCAAAAGCAGCAGCAATGTCCTCACCGACACCGCCCAGCCCACCAGCCGCACGCTTCCGAAGCACAGTCCCCAGGGGCATCACGACCCGCCGCGCCTCCTCGCTCATGGTCCCATTCCTCCCCGGTGCCGAGCCTGGCGTCGACCCCCGCCGCGCGTCCGCCCACAACCACTACGCGCACATCGCGCAGCCGTGCGTCGTCGACCTCGTTGACTATTCTGCCACCCGCGCGAGCTTCAGGCGCTTGACGAACCGTGAGCTCGTCGGCCTCCTCCAGGACCCCCGGCCGCGCGAGCCGTGGACGCGTGTGCGCTGGATAAATGTGGCCGGCGTCAGCTGGGACGTCGTCAGCGCGCTCGCCTTGCGATACGGTGCGTTGCATGGGTCTCTCCAGGCCTAGGATCTTCTTCGATCGGCGTCCGCCGCTCGGGCGTGAGCGGCCTGAGCGTGCCATGGGGCAGGACACCGTGGCATCTCTCTGGACGTGCAGAGATCCGCGTCTATGCGCGGTTCGCAGATCTCCAGAGCTCGCGCGAGGCTTGTCCGTCCGGCGGCTCTCCTCCCCCTCAGGCTGTTCTTGACGCCGGGGCATCCACGGCGCATGCATCCTCACGCAGCGTCGGGACCAAGCCTCCCGCACGCGCTTCAACACTGACGCGCTCCCGCAGATATCCACCCGCTAGCGGTCGAGGACATCCTGCACCAGCACGGCACTGTGCGCTCCAAGGCGGACTACTATCCGAGCCATCTCTTCCTGCGCGTGCTCTGCCACAAGCTCTCCTCGGAGCACGACGCGCTGGACGCGTTGTCTGCTGCAGACGAGCTTCTGCCGCCGCTGGACTCGATCGGGCCGATTGAGGAAGAGGCCTCCGAGCATGAGGACCAGACGGACGGCAGGCAAACGGCGCTTGGCACCGCGGCGGTGCAGGCTGAGCGCAAGGTGGCGTCTGAGTTGCACTGTGAAAGCTGCGCTGTGCTGACACGTTTGCGAGCAGAAGAAGAACGCGCAAGAGCGGCTGCTTGTGCATGAGTTGAAGAAGAAGGATCGGGTGAACGTGCGAGTGCAGCCGATGTGTATCATGCTGTTCCGGGACGGTGGGTTCGAGACTAGGGAGAACGTGCTGTGCGCTTGCTGATGCACTTGCGCTCTCTCCGCAGGGACCGTCATCTCGATCTCACAGGGTGAACACAGCATTCCATATCTGCTAATGTTTCGTCTGGACTGATGAGCACGTTAGATTCCAATGTCGACTTTCTCGAGCCCATCGCGGAGCGTCTGCGCCTGCCTGACACTGGGCTGCGCCAGACGGCAGACCCGTCGCTGCTCGTGCAAAGCCTACTCGACCTGAGTGCGTCTCGCGCCTCAACCTACTACCTCCGCTGATCCCTCGTCTCGCGCAGTCGTGGACCAGGCACTAGAAATAGCGGACGAGTACCAGGGACGGCTCTTCGAGATTGAGCACACAGTGCTTATCAGGCCGAGCATGAAGACCGTGCGCAGCCGTACGTCCCGCGTGCCTATCCGGTCGCGCAACTCTGACCCTACCGGACACAGTGCACGTTCTCCAGGGCGACCTCATTGGGCTGCACCGTACGCTCGAGCCCGTCAAGACGATGGTGTACGGTTTACGGGTATACGACGCGGATCGCGCGGCCGCGGCTGCACCCGCGACGCCTCTGGGGTACATGAGCCGTCAGGCCAAGATATACCTCGTGCGCCACGTTATTAGTGGTCGGCTGGGTAGGGACTAATGCGTGTGCAGGCGGAAGTACATGACCATATGGAGCACACGCTGATGAGCCTGGACATGTTCTCAGAGGTCAGCGAAAATCTGATCAACTACACGTTCAACGTGCGTTGCCCCCGCTTTGTCGCGGCTCCTGCTGACCGACGGCGCCGGAACCGACAGATGGTGTCCTACCAGATGAACGACGCGATGTGCGTCCGTCCGCGCTCGGCCGCGCGCCGTCGCAGGGTCTGACGTGGGCCCGGCCCTTGCTCCGCAGGCGGAAGCTGACGCTGATCACGATCATCGTCCTCCCGCTGACCTTCCTCTCGGGCTACTTCGTGCGTTGCTCGTTTCTCGTCCCCGTCCCCGTCCCCGGGCCGACCTCTGCACCGCATCGCAGGGCATGAACTTCCAGGGCATGTGGACGACGCATGACCCCACCGTCAGCGATTTTCTGTGCGTTTCTCCGTTTCGGTCGCTGCGCCCCGGTCGCTGTGTGCTGATGCCCCGATGCAGATACTGGGAGATCGCCCTTCCGGTGCTGGCGTTTGTCGTACCCCTGTTCGTCATGCCAGACCTGCGGCGGATGGTGCACCAGATACGGAAAGGACTTGCGCTACGGCGCATGCAGGTGTCAGTAATCTTCTTTTGTACCGTGATGGCATGTTGCTAATTGTCGTGGTTATTCTGTTGATGGAGTAGAAGGGTCTACTTCGTAGGTAGACTTTCACATCCGTTCCAAATTCCTTCGATGGCTTGTCGTGCTTTGTCTTTTGCTTTCCTTCCGCTGTAACCAATAGATTTGAATTTAACATACGATACCATTGCCTGGATGTCATTCACACATGCGCAAACACAATACACATACACCGCAACCAAAGAGAACTACCAGAATGCAACTTCATCCATTTGACAAATTCCAGTACATGTCAACTGACAAGTAACGGCAATCGACCAAAAGAAAGAAGCAAGATCCCCCGACGACACAAGCCAGTACTGCAGTAGCAAAGTCATCACGCCCCGGCGTTGCAAGCAGGGCACCGGAGCAAGGGCGGCAAAAATTAGATAACCAAGAATGGAGGCGGTGCCTCCATAATAGTGGTTAAACTATTAAGAACAGATACTACACTTGATCTAAGCCAAAAGGCCAGAGTGGTAAGGATCCACGCTGTTCGTCGCCCGGTTTTATAGAGATGGTATGCTGCGCACGGACCAGGCGCTATTTGTAACGGATGATGAGCAAACAACTCTAGATCTGATCCGCTCGCGTGGCGCGTCGCGGTCGATCGATTGGATCGATACGTGTCTTTAACACAGCACAACACTAGTCAAGCTTGACAGAAGTGTCTCTCCTCCGGGCCTCATGTACATACACAAGCAGTGCACTTAATGCTGACATGAATATATCACGGATTTTTGTAGTACCGCGCGCTGGTTTGAGCTTTGCAGCCAGCCGTCATTGATCATGGCCCTCGTCATACCGCCGTCTGAACCGGACGCAGCAACGCGCATACAGGAGTTGTGGTATCAGGACGGCAACGTCGTACTGCTCTGTGGAAACCGTTCTTTCTGTGTCCACAGGGGCGTCTTATCGAGCCATTCCTCGGTTTTTCGGGATATGTTCGCCGTACCTCAACCTGATCCCACCTCAGATCATATTGAAGGCTGCCCTGCCGTTCATCTACTAGACAATTCTGTTCACCTTACCTACTTGCTACATGCTCTCTACGGCAGATCGTGGGTGACCAGCCAACATCCGTATCGCCACAATGCCAATTGTCTGATCTGTAGATTCTTCAGCGATGAGTTGCCAGAGCATCCAGAGCATCTCCCGGAGTTCCTAGGGACTGCCGCGGGTATCATCAGTCTAGCTCACAAATACGACATCCCTAGTCTTCTCAAGGAGACGATCTCCCGCGTCCGCCGCGTGTACCCTTCTTCGTTTGCTCAACTCTTGCTCATTGAAAAAGAGAACCCATTCATACATCATGCAAGGAGACACGGAGCTCTGATCTCTATCATCACTGTCGCCCGCCGAATTTGTCCGTCAGATCTTGACCATATACTCCCCTTCGCCTTCTACTTGTGTTGCCAGCTCGGGGCGGACCTATTGGTAGATGGTGTCACATTGCCAGACGGGTGCACGGAACGACTTGCTCCAGAAGATCTGAAGAGGTGTATCACAGGGAAGGAGCGCCTTCTTGAAGCTCATCAAGAGACCACACTCTTTCCTTTGATGGACACCGTCCCTTCTTCCTGTCTTACACAAACGACTGGCTGTGCAGTGGAACGAGATGAACATCTAGAAGACTTGAAGACCTCAATGATGTTCTGCAGGGCTGACGCGCTGTATGTCGACAGGGATGGATGGATTGATCAACGGCTAATAACCTCCGACTTGTGCATACCATGCAAACAACAAATGAAAGCAGATTATACTCGCATGCGCAGTTCAGTATGGTCCCAGCTTTCGACCATCTTCGATCTGGAGAGTAATGAAGGATAAATATGACTGCTAGAATGGGACATTCTGGTGAGCTCCTAGACGCTGGACTTCGATCATTTGTAATGTGTCTTGTATTTATCTCAGTATCGTTTATTAGCACATTGGGCATACACGGAAAATGTTGTAATGTCGCTAAAAATCGTCCACCATCGCTCCGCTACTTTCCCCTTTCCATGAATCTGCTATTGAGCATTCTCAGTCGCCTAACCAGTTTTAATGAATGACTGTATGAGTAGCCTTGTCCAGAGTGCACCCTGTTGGAAATGGCGAATCGGTCAGGATCTGACGAAGGGGTGGTTGTCGAGCATGGTCTCTGGAAAGGGGGCAAGCATGAGAGCATATTCAGTTCTGCAGAGGGGGTTAAAATGGACCATCTAGTGCCTCCATGGCATCGAAGTCAGCAGAGTGCACGAACTCGCCCAGGCGATGGCCATCTCCAGGCGAAAGCGGATCTGCTCTGCGGTGTTTCCCATCACCTGTAACTCGCCACCACGAGATCTCTCCGTCGAACGTGCCACATTGCATGGGGACGTGGTGATTCAGATTCCGGTTTCCGAAACCCACGGCGATATAGCGAACGGATGGGATGTTTAGGCTGCGTTCGGTAAGGAGAAACTGGCGCGGAACCTGGTTTCTGCGCCAGCTCCAGCCACAGTCAGCCACCCGGCCGTCTCGTTCCGAGATGTGACTGTAATGTGACTGATGGACATCGCATCCGCTGCCACGGTGATCCATTCGCACGGAGCTGTCTGCTCGCTGTTTGCGACAATGAGCTCCAAGACAATGAGCTGCATGTCTTTGACAGCAAAATCAAATTTGATAGACCGGGTTCGAAAAAATACGGTGGGGCTGAGGTGGTGCCGGGAGAGCCCGGCCGGCGGCAGCATGGGGCTCGACATTCTCAAACGCTGAGGTCGGTCTGGTTTTGACTGTATATGTTCTGCCTTCAAGAATCTATGATGGATGGAAAGGGCCTGGGACTATGGCAGCATTCCAGGAATGTTCTATATGCTGTGTCACCATACATTTTCGTGTGTCTTCCTCATCACTGACGCCGCCCTCAGTGGACTCGGACGGCGGCGCGACGAGATTAGCATCTCACACGTGAGTTCCTCTAGCTAGCCGGTGTTGCCAGAACCACCTCAGCCCCACCGTATTTTTTCGAGCCCGGTCTATCAAATTTGATTTTGCTGGAATGTTTGGTTGTGATAAAAACAGCAAAAGCATAATAGAAGCAAGATTAGAAAAAGTATAGTTTTCTACATGTAAATGTGGGGTATCCCTTTGAATATCAATTCCGAGAAAGCCGTGCTCATCGTTGTCGACGATGGCCAACATCGGTTGGACATCGGTCGCGACAACGATTCTGATGTGATCCGCAACTGACGCCAGCGCTAAGCGCAATGAACCCATAAGGAAGTGTGACAAGTCCACATTATGTGGTCTATTTGTCTGTATTTACTCTCGTAAGCAGAAACTGGCGCAGAAACCAGGTTCCGCGCCAGTTTCTCCTTACCGAACGCAGCCTTACGAACAATGAAGTGAATTTCCGCTTGATCAATTCATCGGAAAGCTTCCCGGGATTTGGTATCATCCCGTAAGGAACATCCAGGAGACAGAGGCGCAGGCAAACAATATTCGCACATGCTGTCAGAAATTGAGATTGCACATCTTGTGCAGGCACTCACCATCCAAGGTAGAAGTTCCGTGTGGATAGCTGGATCTCGCATCATCATATCAAGGTTCGCAACCGCGGGGCATCCTGTGCCAAAGTCGCCCAGAACTCGTCCGTCATATAATCCTGGATCTCGCAGGACAGCCGAACAGGAGAGATGTTCTGTATACTGCCCAGTGTCGTCCTCATTGTATCATATATGTGTGATTCCAGTTGGAACCATCTCACAGAACACGCCACTCGCCATCCTTCAGGATCACGATGCGCGCCGCTGCGGACCTCATCAAGGCGAGGCCAGCATGCGCCGCTGTCCGCGTCGGTGGTCACCACGTCCGACAACGTGCGTATCTGGACATTCGGGAACGCGTCTACTAGCGGTCCAAACGGCACATCGCTGAGGGCGATGCGAAGGGTGTGCAGCGCAGGCCACCTGCGCCTTGCCCCGCGGTCACGGGGCACCTGGATGTTCTCCGGGAGAAGCCACCACACATTCAGGGACTGAAGGTTTTCAAGAGGCGCAATGAGATCGAAGAAAGGGACGATTTTGCCGTTTCCGTTCAAAAACGACAGGTCGAGCTCGCGTATCGAGCCGCTGAGCCTGTTGACCAGGTCAATCGCCGCGCGTCCGGGCCCAACATAATTCAACCTGAGACTCGTAAGCTCCCGGAGTGCGGCAACGGCGTCGCCGATGCGCGGTTCGGTCTGGAGCAGGAGACTGGAGAAGGGAAGAGAGAGGTGTTGTAGATTGTGTGCTCGTTCGAGGATGTCTGCGATCGCAGCGCACCATGAGAAATCGCTGTCGATGAAGACAATTACCTCTCCATCTGTGTCTTCAACGATGTCTCCATAGCTGAAGATGTTCGAAGCGATATCGAGTCGTCGCAGCCAGCGCAGGCGACCCTCTACGTCAGCGAGCATGAATGTGCAGAATCCGCGCATCTGCTCGGTGCACCATAAGTCTACCTCTGAGAGCGCACGCTGCATCGCGAGGCCGTGGATAGCTCGAGCGGTGGCGGAAAGATTGAAGGCATCGTTAGTGCTGAGGGAAAAGACTATGGTGGAGAGCACATCGTGGTTCAATGCGAGGAGATTCATGATAAGCTCTGTTGGCGAATGTTTTTGTCAATTGGAGATGCCCCGGGATATAATTTTGGACCACCACGTACTTGAGAATGATCGCCGCAGTCTGGAGCCAAGCTGAGGAAGTTTGGCGCAGTGTCAACGTTTAAACCTTGCCTTATCTGGAGTGGACCAAATAAGAAGGTCGTTATCCGACATATGTTTTGACGAGTGGGAGATGTTGCGAGGGTGGCCAGACTCTGCGGATGGGCAAGGCTACAGCTGTTTGTTGGAAATAAATTCATATGTTGAGGGAGTCGGAAGGCACACGATCTAGCGGACGAGATTGAGATCGGGGTATGTCCTTGACCTAATCGTCCAGTATGTAATGTATGTGCAGCGTGTTTCAGCCAGACCCTCTCTTCCTCCCGTCCACCACCCGCTGTCGTCTACACCTCTTTCTCCCTCTGATCCCACTCGAGCGCCCTCGCACAACCACCCACCTTACTCCCACCGGTCGCAGTGGCCCTGCTCGCAAAGCATGGCCGAAGAGAGCAGCAGCACAAATAGGCCACGATCCCCCTCGCCGGATGAGAAATGTGGGCCCATCTCACACGATCGCGTAAAGTCGCCCTCCCAGAGCGCCATACCTTCCCCCGATTCGACCAGCGGCAGGCGGGGACGGTCGCGCACGCGTGTGCCGCAAGCCTCACACTCGGATGAGGAGCTGCGGCGGCGGTAGGCAGATCTCTCGCTTGTCGCACGCACCGCAAGCCTGAACTCCATCGCTTCGCAGAGGCTACCATTCGCTCGTGTCCTCCTTCGGAAAGGTCTTCCACGTCGAGAAGCGGTGGAAGCTGATTCGGGAGATGGGCTCGGGGGCGTATGGATTCGTGATGTCAGTCCTTCTCGTTCTCGTGCTGCGTGCTGCGTGCTCAGCACGGGCAGCCTTGCAGCTCTGCGGCGGACGAGATCTCGGGAGAACCGGTCGCTATCAAGATGGTGACGCGTGCGACGGAGAAGATACAGCTTGCGAAGCGCGCACTGCGCGAAATCACACTGCTCCGACACTTTGCGCATGAGAACATAACCGGGCTGATAGACGTCGATTGTTCACGCAGCCTGAGTGAGATGTATGTGCTGTACTCTGCCATTATTGTCTCTGGGACTAATATTGTTCTGCCGGGCGTCACAGATATATCTTCATGGAGGTGTGTCTCTGCTTGCATGCGGACTGTTTAGAGCTGGATCAGTGTATCCCACGGATCTGAGACTGTCGCAAACTTGGCCATAAGAGGTTGCTTCCTTGCCAAAGAAACCTCTGTGGCGCGAATTTATGACATCACTCAAATTCGGCCGTATTCGTGATGGCATTCCGCTCACGTTTCTCTCTGTTGTCTCATGTCACCGCTAATCATGTGCCATCCGTCACAAAGCCCATGGAAGGTCCGTCCTGCGTTGTACCTTATACATCCCATGCTGAGCCTTTCCACAGCCGATCTACACCAGATCATCAAGTCCGGCCAGGCCCTCACCAATGAGCACGTTCAGTATTTCCTCTACCAGATCCTCCGAGGTGCGCTCGATCCGTGTGCACTCTCCCGCTGCATCTGACCGCGATACCCAGGGATGAAGTACATCCATTCGGCTTCTGTCATCCACCGCGACCTCAAGCCAGGCAACCTGCTCGTGAACGCGGACTGTGAGCTCAAGATCTGCGACTTCGGGCTCAGCCGCGGGTTCAACTCGGCACCGGACGAGCACCCGACAGCGATGACCGAGTACGTCGCGACGCGCTGGTATCGCGCACCCGAGATCATGCTTGCGTTCAAGTGAGGTGTTCTCAGCTCGGGTGTATGATTGCAACGCTGAACCGTCGCGTGTTGCAGGGGCTACGGCATAGCGAGTTTGTGTTCCACTTCTGCGCCGGCGTGCCGGCGACCAACTGACACTGTGTCGCCGCAGTCGATGTTTGGTCCATCGGGTGCATACTGGCGGAATTGATGCTCGGGAGGCCCCTGTTCAAAGGAAAGGAGTAAGGAGTCTGCCCCCTCGCTTGCGGACTCGACTGATCATGCTTGTTGCAGTTACGGTCAGCAGTTTTCATGTCGTGTCCTGTCGCCGCGTCTAAGCGTGTGCCATATCGGTTGCAGTGGACCAATTGAACAAAATCCTCGAGGTGCTCGGTAGGCCGTCCGCGTGATCGATTGTGGTGTCTGGAACGCTGACTGTACGCAGGGACGCCGGACGAGCACGTCATCAAGCGGATAGGCAGCCAGAAGGTGCGCGGATGATGTCCGTCTGCGGAACGGAGGCGCTGACGGTTGGCAGGCGCAAGCATACATCCGCTCTTTGCCCTACAAAAAGACAGTGCCGTTTTCGCGCCTCCTCCCTACAGCCGATCCACAAGGTTCATAGTGTCTCTTCTTCCACTTATGCTGCACTGACCACACGACCACCAACCTAGCACTCGACCTGCTCACGAAAATGCTCGCCTTCGACCCGGCAGAACGCATCACAGTCGTACAGGCGCTTGAGCACCCCTGGTTGGCATCGTACCACGACGTCGGCGACGAGCCCGAGTGCGCGGAGGTGTTCGAGAAGTGGCACCTGATCGAGCAGCTCGAGACGCTCGACGAGTTCCGCGTGGCGCTGTGGCACGAAATCCAGGACTACCGCAAGGAGGTGCGCAGCGTCGAGCCGGACGGCTCGGGCTCGCGGCGGCCCACCCGCAGCCCCAGTCTGCGGGAAGATGCACCGGCCCAGGAGAAAGGGGTGCCGCAACATGGGTCGCTCCGGAATCCCTCGGCTTCACCGGAGGCAGACGCCGGGCGCGAAGCAGCGATTCAGAGCTCCGAGAAGGGGTCGAAGTCGAAGGAAGGCACGGAGCATGACTCCGGAGTAGAGCAAGTGGCGGCGGCGCACGCCGACCCCGTGCTGACGTATGCGCGGCGCACGAGCATGATGCAGCCGTCGCGGGCGAACTCGACGTACTCGAGCTACTCTGTGTCGCAGTTCCGTGCACAGGTGGCGGCGTCTGCAGAGGGCGAGAGCGCGCAGGCGGGCGGGAGCTCTGTCGTGTTCCCGACACAGACACAGGACTTTGTCGTGCCTGCGCGCTCGCGGACGGCGTCGATGCTCGGGAGCGAGGCGACGAGGCGGCTCCTGCGCACGCTCTCGACAGTCTCGATATACGAGAGCGGCGAGGGCCTTGCGGGCGGGCTGGCGGACATTGCGCCGATCGGGAAGTACATTGTGGACAGGGAGGAGGCGCTGCCGTCGGAGATGCCACGAGAATTGGAGTCGCCTCCGAAGGTGGCGAGCCCGCAGGATGGAGCTTGATGAGACGATGTCGTACGTGAGATGTGTCTGCTTCGTTGCACCCGCTTTGCTTGTATCAGTATCACCAAACTAGATTTAGAGAATACATAGAGGCCGTGGCTATATACGCAATTTGTACAGAACTTCCTGCAGCACAACAATTTTTTTGTTCTACTAGTACGGAGGGCGACTCTTCAAGATGGATGCATGCACCGTTCGGTTTCCACGAGCCTCCTCTATGTAATAAAACGCGTCTTCAAGTTCGATCGGACACGGTGGCCGTGACTGCCCGCGCGCGTAGCTACCCTCCCCAGATTGATGCGTCGATGGCCTGCAACTCTCAATGTATATAAGCATGGCAGTTGACTCTCAGTAAGTACCAATCTGCGACTCGGACATACTTCCTCCGTTACAGTCTTTTACCGTATATTGAACATCCTCCTCAGCTTGGCGAGTCCAGATTGCGCCGATCCTTTCCGAGTACGTCGTGGTTCGAAATTATATCCCCGTGGCATCTGCAATTGACAAAAAACATTCGCTACTGCGGCATAACAGAAGTTATCATGAATCTCCTTGCATTGAACCACGATGTGCTCTCCACCATAGTCTTTTCCCTCAGCACTAACGATGCCTTCAATCTTTCCGCCACCGCTCGAGCTATCCACGGCCTCGCGATGCAGCGTGCGCTCTCAGAGGTAGACTTATGGTGCACCGAGCAGATGCGCGGATTCTGCACATTCATGCTCGCTGACGTAGACGGTCGCCTGCGCTGGCTGCGACGACTCGATATCTCTTCGGAAACCTTCAACATTGAAGAAGACAGTCCAGGAGAGCTAGTTCTCGTGGACGACGGCGATATCTCATTGTGCGCTGCGATCGCAGACGTCCTCGAACGAGCACACAATTTACAACACCTCTCTCTTCCCTTCTCCGGTCTCCTGCTCCAGACCGAGCCGCGGATTGGCGACGCCGTTGCCACACTCCGGGAGCTCACGAGTCTCAAGCTGCATTACGCTGGGCCCGGGCGTACGGCGATTGCCCTGGTCAGCAGGCTCAGTGGCTCACTACGCGAGCTCGACCTGTCGTTACTGGAAGAAGGCGCCGAAGACGTCCATCTCTTCGATCTCATTGCGCCTCTCGAAAACCTTCGGTCGCTGAATGTGTCGTGGCTTCGCCCGGGGAACATCCAGGTGCCCCGTGACCGCGGTGCGGGGCGCAGGTGGCCTGCGCTGCACACCCTTCGTATTGCCCTCAGCATTATTCCGCTGGGAGAATTCGCAGACACATTCCCGAATGTCCAGACACTCACGTTGGTTAACGTGGGGATGGCCGACGCGGGGAGCGGCGCATGCTGGCCCTGCCTTGATCAGGTCCGCGCGACTCCTCGTGATCCTGAAGGATGGCGTGTGGCGTGTCCTGTGAGATGGTTCCAACTGGAACCACACATGCTGGAAACAAATAGGGCGACACTGGGCGGTATACAGAGCATGTCTCCTGTTCGGTTGTCTTTCGAAATCCAGGATTATATGACGGACGAGTTCTGGGTGACTTTGGCACAGGATGCCTCGCGGTTGCGATACCTTGATATGATGATGCGAGATCCAGCTATCCACACGAAACTTCTATCCTGGATGGTGAGTGCCCGTACAAGACGTGTGATTCGCGCAGTTTCTGACAGCATGTGCGAGTAGGATCGTGCTCCGGAGACGTTAAAACCGTTGAATATCGTCTGCCTGCGCCTGTGTCTCCTGGACATTCCTTACGGGATCATGCCAAATCCCGGGAAGCTTTCCGATGAATTGATCAAGCGGAAATTCACTTCATTGTTCGTGAACATCCCATCCGTTCGCTATATCGCCGTAGGTTTTGGAAACCGGTCATTGAATCACTATGTCCCCATGCAATGTGGCACGTTCGACGGAGAGATCTCGTGGTGGCGAGTTACAGGTGCTGGGATAGACCGCAGAGCAGATCCGCTTTCGCCTGAAGATGGCCGTCGCCTGGGCGAGTTCGTGCACTCCGCGGACTTCGATGCGATGGATGCGCTAGATGGTTTGTTTCCGCCGTTTTTGTCTCACCGAATACTATCTCATGCTCGCTTCGCTTTCAGAGACGGTAATGCATGCCCGTCGTCATGTCGAATACCGACCAGTTTAACGAGGCGTCAAGGACGATCATGGTCAGAATACATCTGCTCGTACATTTCAATCATCTCTAACCGCAATCCCGACTCATGTCCCTCGTACGCAGCCGCACAAGCTGCGATGGTCAAGCGGGAGGCGTACATCAGACGAACAGTGTCCAGACGTTCAGAAATGCATGGACGAACGCAGACATCGGTGTTCTAGCCCTATCCATTTCAAAGCTGCGAAAGGCAGGCCACACTGGGATCATGTCCAGCCCTGCGTGCATCTGAGCCGTGGTGTGTGCAGAGTACCCAGAGAGCCAGAGGAACTCCATAATGACGAAGGGCGCCATCTGAGTAAACATTCGCTGCAACAGTCCGATCACTTACAACGTGGTCTTCGTCACCGATGAGTCCGTCGAAGTAGACCAGACGGAGTCGGCGCAGCCTGGCGCCCATCTGTCTCGTGCACAATTCGGGCTAAGTCAAGACGGTTTCTGTTTGGCGCTGGCGGTTCAATTCGATTATAATAAGCGACAACGTTGCAGCTGCCCTTGCTTCGTCCTGGATACGCCATCTGAATCAGACCAGCACATTAATTATGGAAATCATCAAGGAACAGCCGTTCAGAGACCGACAATATTGACGACGCAAAAAAACGCTGCATGTACAGCACTCGAGTGCAAAATTCAAACATATTGCGAGAGTAAAGCTTCTGAAAAGATGGAAGACGGGTGAGCGAGTCTCCTTCGACCGGATAGATGTACATACCGTTGAAGCTCGACATCGGGTCGTATTCTCGAGACTGCATGTAGCGGGTGACGCGGTCACCGATGTCCCTCGAGATCGGTTCCGCCACTCGCCCTGACCCGTCCGCACGGATTCGCCACCACGAGAATTGGCTGTCCTCAGTGACATCTCTCTCTCGGCTCCAGGGTATGTACCTGGCTGCGATGGCGAAGTAGCGGAGGGATGGGAGACCGGCGGAGATGACTTCCAACAGCCTCTCCCTCGCGCTGTCTTCCGGGAGGCCCGAGGGGCATACAATGGAAGTCGAGGGCAAACTGCCGGAAATCCGGCCTACGAGGCCGTCGTCAAAGCGGATCCGCAGGCACAAAAGGGGCACTTCGAGAAGCTTCTTGAGTTGCTCCTGACAGTCCAGGTTTCAGACAGAGCAAATGTACTACGCCGTAAGACCTGCGACTCACCGTCCAAAGACACACTTCAGAACCGCCAGCTCCCTTTCTCAGCCAGACGTTCAAGTATCGGATCCTCGGCAGCGCTTGGAAGAGCGTACTCCAGAACTCTCCGTCAACTCCCCGGGAGGCCTCAAACTGAAGTGCAACGGGCAACATGGCCCGTATGACGTCTATGTCCGCGACTCCGAGAGTCTGGCTTAGCTCCAGGGAGTGGACAGGACAATTGATTGGCCATCGTATGAAGTCCCGTATAGAGCCCTTGGCGTGGTCCAAGCTCTTCCAGCATTTTTTGTCGTTGATTATGTCCGATTCAAAGACAGACAATTCAGCTTTGCCGAGCGGCTCCCAGAGATTTGAAAATTGTGGGCCGTCATCATAGGGTAGGATATCACGTAGCTGCAGCATTTGGACGTTTGGGAAAGCACGTACGAACACAGACATCAGAGCAGCGCTCGTCTCTATACTCAGATGGTGTACCGTAGGCCATTCCGGAAGGGTGTGGGCCCAATCGCGTATAAGAAGGTTGCCATAGGGAATGAAATGTGCCAAACACAGTGTATGCAGACGTTTGAGAGGTGAAATCTGGGAAAAGAACTGAGAAGAGAATCCCCTGATAAGGTACGTCCGCATGCTGCGAGTGTCATGGAGGCGAAGGTACCGGAGGGAGAGCGTGCGCAGTGTACCCCCTAGATGGCTTGCACACTCAGGTGGCATACCCCTGACGTCGCACAGCTCGAGTTCGACGAGGTTGGGTAGGATAGCTATCGCGTTATCGATATGCCACATTCTTGGCAAACCGGGGGTGGCGAGAAATATGGATAGCTGCCGAAGCCTGCGGGCCCGCTTGAGTAACTCCACTAGCGGTGAGAGGTTGTGTGGCCTGTAGCGAACGCCTCGTGGTCAATAGAAAGGCTCTGCAGTTTATGAAGACGATTGGGCGCGTCCGCGAGCATGTACGCGACAAACTTGGGGATTTGACCATTATGTCCAACACGACCACACATAGAGCCTGTTCCTTCGCAATAAGATGAATAGATTTGGCTGTGGCAGAGAGGGCAAAGGCATCGTTCGTGGAAAGGTACGCAACGATCTCTATGAGAACGTCGTGGTTGAGAGACAGCAACTTGCAATTGAAAGCCATCGGTGGTCGTCTGTGGTGTAGTACTAGACTATGTTGCGCGGCGTTAACGGATTTCGTACCAACTGTCTATGCACGTACTGGAGCTTGACTGGGCAGCATGTACTAGTGGTTCTGCAAGTACCGTTGCTAGTTGTTCGCAAAAAGATTCGCAGGGACTCCGACTCCGACTTGACGAGTCAGAGTTCGGAGCATTGACAAGAGACTGTATTCATACGTAATCTGAATCGTGTGGCCACAAGCCGGACTCCCGGACCGTGACGGTACGACAAGTAATGTTTGACACCGTCGATAAATCACTTTTACACGATACAAAATGTTTGAATAAGAGACATATAAGGTTATGAGCAGCCGTATGCATGACTCGGGGCAACGCGCAGCCTTTCTGAAGGATCAATCAAGACTGGCAAAAGTGCGGAAAAAGATGTGGCCATCTGTACCTCCGTGAGTATCTGCCATGGAACAAGTGACAGGGGAAGGACACGCACCATCCATTATCGTTGTGGCGCCGGCGTCCGCGGTCTGCAAGAATGCGCTGATTTCCTCGCCGACGTGTGCCGGAATTGGTCTCGCGACGCGCTTGTAGCCAATAGCAGTGGTGCGGACCCCCCACCACGAGAATAGCCCATTGTAGCTTGCTCCATCGTCAAAGCTTCCCGCGGGACTCGCCACCGAATATAATTGAGGCAAGGTAAATGCCGTACGAGAAGTGTCGGAAGCTTCTGTTCGATGTTTCCACGGTGTTGCTATCCCGCTGTGTGGCAGACGCGTTCAGGAAACAGATCCTCAGGCATACAACCTCGAGGCCTGCAAGCAGGCGGGGAACCTTGTCCTGTGACGTCATGTCAGCACATAAGCTGGATAGATGAATAGTCGCTCTCACCATCCACTGTGCTAATCATGGGTTGGAAGGGTCCTCACGAAGTACAAGACTCAGCGATCGCAAGCGGGGAGTGGCGACGAGCCGGGAGAACATGTGCCAAAAACCGCGAGTCGGAATCGTAGGCACGTCGAAGGATAGAGCGGCAGGCATCATGTCGCTCACCGCACCGAGAAGGCATGCGTAGTCGTATTCTCCGCCTCGAGTGCCTTCCAGCATTGCACTGAGGCAGTTATGCGCCACTGCTCAAAATCGCGCGGGTAGCCTGAGACGCGGCGGAGAGTGTTCCAACAGGCCACAGGTGTGCATTGCTGGAACTCGTTGTGTACGTTCTCCAATCGCAACTCTTGCAAGTTGGGAAACAACAACGCGCATGCAGACATGGACGCGACGGAGTCTTTCAACGATAGTCGGCGCACGTTTGGCCACCGCGGGTGTGGAGGTTGGCCCGTAAGGATCCCACGCAGATTTGATAGCGACACATCCACCGACTGGTCGGCAGACGAAGTCGTCGAGAGCGGTGTGGGGGTGTCGACGTAGGTCAGACGCGAGAAGACGAGCTTGCGTGGGCGGCTGCGCATTCTACCGACAAGTTCAAGTGCGCGGGAGCCAGCATCGAGAAGGCCGACCTCGGTAAGTCGTGGTGAGGCCTGCAGTGCTTTGCCTATGCAAGGTCGCATGATAAGGAGATATTCGATGCAGGGAATCTGGATCCGCTGTAGATTGGCCGCCTGTGTGATTATCTCTGCTAGAGCATTGATTTGGGAGAGGTCGGTTGTTTCTCGTAGGTGGCCCTGGATTCCGAACGCTCCACTCCTCACTTCGAGGTCTCGAAGCCATCGCGCCCTAGTGGCCAGGTCGGCGCGCATGAATGCGCAAAACCGTGCAGTCTGTCGTCGCTTCACCAGGACTACGCTCGCTATAGCGCGCTTTCCCGCAAAGGATTGAATCTTCTTGGAGACCCCCAGAAGTCCCCACGCGTCCTGAGCGGAAAGAAAGGAAAATATGGTCGTGATAATCTCATCGCTGAGATTCAAGGCGTGTATCTTCCGATGGAGCATGGTTGTTATAAGTTTGAGGACTCGCAAAAGTGAAGGGTGATTGTCGAGGCAGAGTGTCGTAGTGGCCAAAAGGACAGTGGCCGGAGGTATAAAGGCGGATAGTGCGGTCACGTGTTACGCGCATGTGGAGCACGCGAGTGAGGTCCAGCGGTCGCCATCTGTAGCCAGTCATTACACGCAGGACGTAGATTGATCACATACAATTATCTTACACGAATTCCTTGTCGCCAGGGGGGCTATAGCCAGGCCTGACAACCTAGACTCTATACACAATCTTCTCAGCGCTCACCTTGCCCTCCCGCATGTACTGCAACCCGTCCTTCACAGCGCTCAGGCCTCCATCCCAAACCTTCACTTTGTTCGGGACGATCTTGCCTTCCGAGATAAGCTGAGGGACCTTTACGAGGAATGCCGCCATGTGTGCTTTCTCCTCGGGTGAGGCTGCAAATGTTGTGGGGCCAATGCTGAAAGTCCGACCGAGCGACGTATAGACCAACGTAGCTGTCCCAAGAACGAAGTGAGTTCTGAGGGGACGCGGAGTGGCATGCAGGAGAACATACGAATGACTTGCACGTCGGCCCGGGTATTTGAGCCCGGGTTCACTATCGCAACCCTTCCTCCGCCAGGTGCAACAGCACGCGCGGAGATTCCTTGCGTCGTTGCGTCGCTAATGGTGTCGAATACAGAGCGGATCGAGTCACCAGTCACACTCTTGATCTTTTCCACAACATCGGGATCTTTGTAGTCGAAGACGGCGTCCGCCCCGAAAGACTTGACCAATTCAAAATTACGCGGCGAGGCCGTGCTGACAACCTTGTAGCCGGAGAGGTGTGCCAGTTGAACTGCATACTGGCCGACGGAGGCTGTAGACATTGCACGGTGAGATGTAGCTATAGGGAACTCTGGGGACACACTTACAGCTACCGCCGTAGACAAATACCCACTCCTCCGTGCCAATCTTCGCAGGAGGCTCAACGAGGCCCAAGTGTGCCGGGTGGTAGAATGCCTGCACAGATGTCCAGAATCTGCAGTCCTAGGTTGTGATTAGCGTGCTTATGTGGAGACACGCAACGGACGGATCACTTACGCACATCCGAGTGATGCAGCCTGTTCGTGGCTGATGGTGTTCGCAGGGACGACCCAGGAGAGTTCGGCAGGGGTACTGATATATTCGGCGTACGCGCCATAATCTGTATAGGTGCCACCCAGGACGAGGCCTGCGGCATGGTCGCCAATCTTGCGCGATGCGACGTTCTTCCCAATCGCAGCGACGTACCCGGAGAAGTCGCTTCCGAGAATCGTGCCTGGGCTTGTGAGGAAGTCTACGCCTGTAGCACAGGTGGTGGTCGTGTCAGCATCAGCAGGAAGTGTCAGAAGGCAGAATGGGCACATTTCCAATCGGCCGGGTTCTGCGCGGCGGCGATCACTTTCACGAGAATGTCATCGTCGCCGACAGGGGGCACAGGGTGGTCCTTGACCGCAACGGTCTTGTCCTGATTGATGCGTTATAAGACATGAAAATGTACGAAAATAGCCGCTAGTCACCTCCTGGACAAGCAGGGCCTTCATAGTCTAGGGAATGGTCGCCATATTACACCGCGGAAAGGAGACGAGGATAGATGAGATTCAATATCGGACTGTAGCTGCTAAGTAGTGGGCTGCGGGTACGAATGACAACGGTGGCATTCCGATTCCGAGCTTTTATACGAGAGGGTGGGGTATACGTACGTATATGCAATTTGGAAGCGCAACATCATAGTCACGGTGAGTGGTAGAGTACAATATAGAGAACTAGAGCTTTGTCAGCGACTGCCGACCGGACTTTAATGAGTGGATACTTGCCAACCAGTGAAGCTTTGAAGAAGGCCATGGAATTCTTGGCTTATTACTCATGTGGCGACTGGTACTTACCAGGTACCAGGAACGAGTATCTTCCTCATACCAAGGCTGGTTTTGAGCCTAGCGGAAAGGCACCGTCTTAAGTACTGTATGCTAGTACTTGGTCCGGGCGGCACGCACGACCTTGAAACTGCGCAGGATGGAGGATAGAAGTGCCACGCATCCCAACTTGTGGGATCTTCCATAAATTGACAGTAGGCAGGGTGAGCACCCTTATGACGGCCGACGCCAACTCTGAACTACCGCGTTGTGGTGAGCGGATCGATATCGAGCCGCGACGCGAGAACAAGCTCCCAATCCTCTCCCGATAGGTGTTCTTAGCCGCACGAGCTCGAGTCTTCCCAATAGTGCGCGTCGAACCGCACGTCGTCAATTGGGCACGGAGGCTCCTGCTTGAGGATGTGTACCGTCCCCTCGGCCTCGCGCGTCATTCGTTGACTAGGTCGAGAAATTGGTCATTCCAAGGGTTTTGCCCGTGGGTAGTCGACTGGGCCCGCGCTCGCAGTCACGATGTTTCCTGAAACCGTTAGAGCATTGGGTGGTATCTGGAGACGAATAAGTTGTACAGCATCATGCGCGACTCCTCGGTTGACAGTATGGTTAGAATGATCCGCGTAGGCATCAATGCGGAGATCTGAATGGAGTACGCGTACGTGCGTAACGCAGCTCGAACGGGGAGTGTAACAGGGCCAAACCGTACGGTTTACCCTGGCGCAATATTAATCGCGAGCAAGTCTACCAATGTTCCGACCGAACGTGGCAAGTAGCATGATCAGTCCATGCGGCTATGATAAGCATTGCTGGTGCTGTAGCCGCTACACTAAGACAGAAACATAACGTACTACATCAAAAATGAATTGGCTTGTCGTACGCCGCCATTGCCGCCTCCTTGAACGCCTCGCTGAGAGTCGGCTATAGCAGAGACAGGTAAGTGCAAGTCCGAGCAAAGACCGGAGAGACCTACATGAGCATGTGTTGTCCGTGCAATGTCCTCCGCGCTGGCGCCATACTCGATGGCAAGGACCGCCTCCGCGATCATCTCACCCGCATTGGGGCCTGGTGTGCATGGTCAGTTTCCTCATCACACGCCCAGCAGTGCGTCACGGGCCGCTCACCGATAATGTGCACGCCGAGCACGCGGTCGGTCTCCTTCTCCGTAAGGAACTTGACCTGGCCCTCGGTGTCGAGGTTCGTCTTTGCGCGCGAGTTCGCGGCGAAGGGGAACTTGCCGATCTTGTACTGGACGCCGCTCGCCTTGAGCTCCTGCTCGGTCTTGCCGACCCAGGCGACCTCCGGGTGCGTGTAGACGACGGACGGGATGGCGTGGTAGTTCACGTGCCCGTGCCCGGTCTTGATGTACTCGATCGCGGCGATACCTGCCACGCGGGACAGGGTCAGCATCTGGTTGCGCCAGAGAGCGAGGCGACGTACCCTCCTCCTCGGCCTTGTGCGCAAGCATGGGGCCGAAGGTGACATCGCCGATGCACTTGACGCCCTGGACGGACGTGTTGAACTGGTCATCGATGACGATGCGGCCCTTGGGGTCGACCTCGACGCCGATGTTCTCCAGGTTGAGTCCGGTGGTGACTGGCCGGCGACCGACGGAGACGAGGACGACGTCCGCTTCGAGCTGTACGACGGACCATGAGCCACAGTCGCCGACGAAGCATTGCACATGCTGACCTCATCCTCTTTGCCGCCCTTGGCCGCTTCCGTCTTGATGTAGACCTTGCCGTCCTTCTTGTCGGCGGAGAGGACCTTTGTGTTCAGCATGAACTTGATGCCCTGCTTCGCCAACGTGCGCTGGAACTGCTTGCTGCACGGGCGTCAGCACGGGCGGACACCGCGTGGGCAAGACACGTACGCGATCTCCTCGTCGATGCCCACACCGCCAATGCCGCCGAGGAACTCGACGACGGTGACCTGGGCACCGAGGCGGCTCCAGACGCTGCCCATCTCGAGGCCAATGATGCCGCCGCCAATGATGACCATCTTCTCGGGGACCTGCTGGAGAGCGAGGGCGCCGGTGGAGCTGACTATCTGCTCCTCGTCGATCTCGATGGCGCCGCCGGGGAAGGGCGCGACCTCGGAGCCGGTGGCGATGATGATATTCTTGGCCTCGATCTCGGTCTCGCCGCCGTCGTTGAGTTGCACGGTGAGACGGGTAGGGGAGACAAAGGAGGCTGTGCCCTTGATGTAGTCGACCTTGTTCTGGCGGAAGAGGACTTCAATGCCTTTTGTGAGGGAGACGACGGCGTCGTCCTTGGCCTTGAGCATCTGGGGGAGGTTGAGTTCGACGCCGGACACTGCGGTATGGGGTCAGCGGGGACGAGCGTGGGCGTGGTGCTGCGAGTGCGTACCGTCGATGCCGCGTCGCTTGAGGTCGTGCTGGGTTTGGTGGTACATGTGCGAGTTGTTGAGCATGGCTTTTGATGGGATGCAGCCGACGTTGAGACATGTTCCACCGAGTGAGCCGCGTTTCTCTATACAGGCAGTCTGAGAGGCGAGGGCGCTCAGAGTAAGAAATAGGGGAACATGAAAGGAAAACGTACTTTTAGGCCGTGTTGGGCGGCCTTGATTGCTGCTACGTAGCCACCAGGGCCTACGACGCGACGTGTCAGTATGGCAGATCACGGACAGTGAGGTGGGGTTGCATGCGCACCTCCGCCAATAATAACAGCGTCATATGGGTCGGAAGGGGTTGCGAGACCGCGCGAAGGATTGCGTCGAGCCGCCTGGAGCGTTGCATGACGGAAGCGGCGTGCGACGACCTAGAACGGGGGAATTAATTAGCTGAGGAGTGGGACGGGGCGCTGAGGGAGATACGTGCGCGCTGCGACGATCTCTGGACGTGGAGCATTGGACGAGGTGGTGGAAGGAGGACAAGCTGCGCGCTGCACCGCGAGCACGAGCAGTACTTGGTATGTCACGCTCCGGGTGTCCTCGGCCGACTGGCAGTGGCTGGGCCCATTTCCAGGAGTCAACTGCATGGCTACCCCATGCCACGAATCCTACCAAAAGGCAGATGCTGGTAGGCCAGCCTGGAGCATATTCCAAGGCCCACCGCTGTTCGCAAGTGCTCATCGTAAGCAACATCATTCTCCTGCAGCAGAACATCCCGACGATAATATTGGTAATTCGCAGAACGACATGAACTTGATCTCTCTCAACGAGGACGTTATTGCAGAGATTGTATCCCATCTCTGCACCAAAAGTGCACTTCGCCTTTCCGAGTCCGCACGCATCCTCCGTTCCGTTGCTTTGCGCCATGTACTGTCCGCGGTCCGCCTCGACAAAGATCACTACAGAACGACGGCCTTTTGCAGATTCGTGCTAGATGACACAGAGGGCCGTGTGCGCTGGCTCCGTGACATTGAAGTGCACCCTGAAGCGCTTACCTCTCCAGTCCTGGGATGGTCCATACACACCCCCACCGTGAAACTCGTTGTGCTCGTCCTCGAGCGCGCGTTCAATCTCCGGCGCCTTCACATCGACTGTACGGTCTTTGAACGGCCAGAACGCATGAAAAAAGCATTGGCTGCACCCTCTCAATTGGTTGAGATTGGCATATTGCTCTCGGAGTACTCTCTTCTGGCGACGATCAACGGTATCATGCCCACCTGCCTCTCCACCCTCGTCCTCGAATACCAAACAAGCCAGGGTGAACATCCCGCATTTTTCACATACATCTCGCCCTTCCGGAGCCTGCACACGCTTCGGCTCAAGCACTTCATCCAGGACGAGCACCTCGGCCGCTCCGACATCGCGCCGCAGGTGCTGCTCCCGAGCATGCGCCACCTGCACATCTCCTCCTCCTCGACGCCGATGTCGCCCTTCGTGCATGCGTTCCCGAACCTCCGCATCCTGTGTCTAGACCGTGTGTGGCTGCCCGATGACGCGTCGGAACCCGAGATGGACGCCGAGGAGTGCTGGCCAACCCTCTTGGACGTCTTCGGCATCCTCCCGTGCTGCGACGGACACTGGCACGTCACCTGCCCCGTGCACACGCTCGGGTTCGTCCACGGGGAAGAGGACCACCGCGACTTGGGCGACGACGCGGTCGTGTCGCTGCTGTACGCCATACAATGCGCATCGCCTGTGGCGCTCAACATGATCCTCCGGTGGACACTCGAGACGGATTTCTGGGCCGAGCTGGCAGAGTCCGTTCCGCGGCTGCGCACCTGGAGCTCAACTGGGACGCAATCCCGCCGTTCTTGGTGCGTCGGGTTTCCAGCGACGCCCTGCGTCGCTGTTGCTGACGTCCGACAGGACGAAGTGCCGGAGGAGTTGGCCATGCTCGGTCTCGTCGCCGTGGAGATACGGACATCGGATGGCGACGAGTTTGTGACCGTGCGCTCGATGGGTGCCGACATGGACCGTCTGCCCTTTGCCCTTGCGGAATACATGCCGACGCTTCAGTATATTGCGCTCACTTGGGACGGGCACAGAGACTTGTCCACAACGCACTCGTGGTGGCAAGTCGTAGTCGTTGACGGCGTGCGAACACCGCGGCGGATCTTGCAGGCGGTATGGGACCGTGTGTATGTGTTCTTGCACTCTGTCGAGTTCGAGGACATGCTCAGCTTGGATGGTCTCGACCTGTCATGATGGCGAGTCTCCCCATCTCCGACATGCTGACTTCCTGCCACTCGCTGCGGAAACGTTGGGGCCTTGCAAATGTATTTCGTGCGGGTGGCCGGAAGTTTGGATGTCTACATTGGATCTGTCGTATACGATGTCATCATGCTTCGTGATCAACGTATACTCCCCATTGAATATTGATACCCCAAGTACTCGTCGGCCAGAGACAGGTCGTGCCGTTGCACGAAAGTGAACGACAGGCGCCCAATGAACGGCTCAGAACCACACGAACACAGATTGCCCTCAGTCAGGGGCGCACAAGATCGCACGGACGATATGTTGGATGGCCTGCCTGGGCCTAGGGTGATGCACGAGTAACGTTGCCCTCGCGGATGACTCGTTTGACCACTCGTCTTGCAGGAGTGACCCGGGAGGAGGCTGCTTGTTAACCTTCTGCCTACTGACAGTGGAGGATCATTCTGGTATCACATCCGGGCAACAGATCTGTTCAAATTCGAGCTGATTCTGACTAATTTCCATCACGTCTGCTACTGGAGCCTGGGGTGACCCTCACTTCATCCAGTCTCCTATAAGCCTCGAACGGACAGTGCATATTGGCCGTTGCATTCTGCTGAGTACCCGCGGAGAAGAACTTCATGAGATGCCAAATGGGCTGTTCCTATGGCCATAATCCCGCATGTCATCATTCTTCCTCACACGTTCTTGTTGATTCCAGGCGCATCCCTTTGTATGGCATATCCTTGTGAGGGAAATTCGCCATTCCCCCATCCCTATCTTCAGTCCATGAGCCGCCCGCCGGGTGCACACCCGGCACAACCAGCGCCAACCTCCTCCGCACGGACCCATCCCACTTCGATAAATGTCGCTGACAGCGCTTTTTGTCTCCAGTCGCTTTCACCATGTCTGCATCTTCAAAAAGCGAGCATGTCCATGCGATGGCCCGGTCCCCTGTTAATGCCCATGGCTTTGCCCTGCTTGCGCTGAGTTTCCAGACGTTGGGTGCGTATTGCGCATCCCCGCCGCCCTCTTTCTTATCGGTGCTTTTGTAGGAATCATCTATTCCGATATAGGGACATCTCCTCTCTACGTCTTAAATGGTATATGGCCCAGTACCGGTCCTGTCCCTTCCAAGGAAGATGTTATCGGCGGGATCAGCGCAATTCTATGGTCGTTAACGCTTCTGCCTCTCCTCAAATATGTAGGTGCTTCTTCATGGGCTTTTCCTATGTTTTCCAACGTCAACGTTTCCGTCTTTGTCTCAGGTTTTGATTTGTTTGAGGTTTGGCACCCACGAAGGTAAACTATTTGCACCGACTTGTAGCTGCCCTCCTTACCATATCGTCTCAGGGGAGGGGGGAACATTTGCTCTGTTTCAGGGCCTCTACCCGCCAGAAGAGAAGGATTTCGACGCGGATCGGACACTCACCGGCGATAGCGCCAAATTCTCCGTCAGGCAACCCGCCAAGCTCACCTCCAAATTGAGATGGCCCCTGCTTGCATGGGTATGCCGCTCACCCGCATCATCTGGCCTTTGGCCTCATTTCACTCCAGTCTCTGTTGGGCACCAGTTTGACGCTGTCCGACGGTATCCTCACTCCCGCAGTGTCGGTCACCAGCGCCGTGTCTGGGATAGCCATCGCGAGGCCGTCTGTGTCGCATGATATCGTCCCGATCTCCATAGTACGCGTTTCGGATGTATCTCCCTGGACGCTGTCGCTCACAGGATACTCAGGCTTTTCTGGTCCCTCTGTTTTTGATGCAGTTCAGAGGAACGGCTAATCTGTCCTTTGTCTTTGCGCCGGGTTCGTGTGATTGACTCCGAGGGCAAGTCGTCCGTTGATTGTCGGCTCTTTAGTTGCCTTTGTGTGGTTGGCTCTCATCGGGGCCACGGGAATTGTCAACATCATTCATTATCCTGGGATCTTCAGAGCCTTCGACCCTTCTCGTGCGATCATGCGTAAGCCATTGCTTATTGGCACTCGGAGATTCCGATTGACGACTCGAAGCTAGTGTTCGTCCGAACTGGAGACTACGATTTGTTGAGCGGTGTCTTGCTCGCCGTAACGGGCTGTGAGGCTTTGTTTGCCAAGTGCGTCGTGAGACGTTCTTGCGTCATTCTATACGCAGCTCATTGACCATCCCCGCCAGTCTTGGCCAGTTTAATATGCTCTCCATCCAGGTAGGTTAACCACGAATACTATTCAGTCCATGAGCTTATCGGTCATCGCAGTTCTCGTTTTGCTGTTTCGTATATCCATGCCTCTGTTTGGCCTACCTCGGCCAGGGTGCACGTCTGATCACGGATGGGGAAGCCGTGATTTCCAATATATTCTACCAGACCATCCCCGGCCCCGCAAATGGTCCACTCTTTTGGTATGTTCTGTGTTTTTCTTGACCATATCATGCTAAGGCTCCACTGCAGGATTCTTTACGTCTTTGCCATTCTAGCTACGGTAGGAGGATAATATTCGATGAAAATAGACGGAGCTAATACCTAACCCAGCTGATCGCGTCGCAGGCGCTGATTACGGCGACGTTCAGCTTGATCCAACAGCTTATGAATATGCACTCTCTTCCACAGTGCGTAGCCGACTTAATTTCTGTCTACGTATAGATATTCACCTCGACCGCAGACTCCGCATGATCTATACGTCGGACACCATCCAGGGCCAGGTGTACATCCCCATTGTCAACTTCATCCGTAAGCTCCTTCCTCGTGTGCACTTGCCCATATTATGACCGCACGTTCTAGTCATGGTTGCCGTCATCATATTCGTCGTTGCCTTCAAGAGCTCGACATCGCTGACGAACGCCTATGGGTACGTTTGTGCTCTTCTGCACACCCTTGACTGAGCTCAGCGATCTACAGGTTCGCGGTAGCGACGGTTATGTTCACCACGACGATGCTCATTGCGTTGCAGATGAAGTTCGTGAAGGGGTTGCCGGCCGTGCTCGCCATCGCCTTCTTCCTTTCATTTGGTTTCTTTGACGGTATAGCAGCACAACCGGTGTCGAACGATTCGTGTTGATAGGCTCATGATCTTTGACGTTCAGGCTTGTTCTGGGGATCTGCATTAAGGAAGGTTCCCGACGGTGCCTGGGTGCCGCTCATGCTCGGCTTGATTCTGTACGGAGACACCAAAAGCCTCATGACACTTCGCGGTCTAATCGTCTCTTCACAGCGTTGTATTCATGCTGTTCTGGACGTGGGCGAAGGTACGGCCCACTCCTGATTTCGCATTCCACTGTCTGACGCCGTTCGACAGGGTTTGGAGGACAAATTCGACGGGAGAAACCGCATGAACTTGCGCCACTTCATTCTCCCGAGCGATACGGAGGAGGTCTTCCTACGCGTTGGCCAGAACCAGAACCTGCAGGGCGAGGTCTCCACAGAAAGCGAGGACGATCATGATGTTGAGGACGAAAAGATTCAGCATCCTTCGTATTATATACTCGAAGATCATGACACGGGGAAGGGCGTCGGCACTGGCAGTGCCAGTGGCAGACGGGAGCTGACGCGCATCCAGACTTGCGCCGTGTTCCACAAGCTGACCGTGGGCAAGGGTGTTCCGCACTCCTTTGTCGGTACGTCGTCTTCATTGCCGTTGTTTGGATCTTTGCTGAACGCTTCCGATAGGGTTTATCCGGCAATGGCCTTCACTTCCTCGGGTGGTTGTAGGTGATACTTGTTTGCTGACGTTCGTCGCTTGACGCTACCGACAGATCTTCTTGGCTGTCCGGGTGCTGCCTACTGCCAGAGTTGCTCCAGAAGACCGATATGCTGTCACCAAAGTCCGCAGCATCCAAGGTAGGCCAGATGTCTTCTGTTCGTAGTTGTAACTTGAAGCATGTGCGCGCCAGGCTTCTACGGTGTGACCTACTACCTTGGGTTCCGCGACGACTTCAACATCAAGGTGCGCTGCACAACCATTATGCCATGTGCCTTTCTAACGTAACGTGCGGTACTAGATCGACGAAGTCGTAGACCGCATGTGTGCCCTCGAAGCGCGTTCTGACCCTCGCCATTCGTCCGAGGCGGTCGACGAGATCCGCTGCGTTACCAGACAATATACCCACATGTGCATTTCCCCCTGTGTTCTATCATCCAGCGCTTACTGATGTGCTGCGTTCCGTCTTTCAGCGTGCCGCACTACTACGTCGTGAGCAAGCGGATGGACGCCGGGAGGATATCGTGGGTCGTTAACTGGGTGCGGAGCGTCCTCATCGAAGAGGTATATCGCCGCTTGGGTATGTCTGTCCCGTCTGGATGAGACATCGGTGCTAACTATATTCTAGTGACGATGTTCCCTGAGCAGGAAAACTGGGTAACGTCCGGCGACGAGTGAGTAGTTCGATCTTCGAAGGTACCTTGTATTGATGGATCGCGCCGTCAGGATCATCCGTGTTGGAGTCACGGCCGAGATATGAATGTTCTGGCAAGATTTCGATCATGGTAGATAGATCGTTCATCGTTTCGCGGAGATCCTGACGAATGCAATATCTTGCAGGCTGAGTTGCCAATAGCGTATGACTCATACCAAGCGGTGCTTATAGAGAATGCATTGAAAATGGAAGGAGGAATCGAAGCGAGGCACAACCTGTATACTCTCTAACTAGGCTCCCGTCCATACCAGTTAGTCATAAAAACTGCTCCAAGCGCGCTGGCGATCCAGTAAGCAGTGAGGGTCGTAGTGGCATGCCACGTCGTAAAGTACATTTCTTTACAAATACATAGATTCATGTACACAAGACCAGACTTCAGGAGAGATGCAGAATAGCACAGGACGAGCCTGACGACGACGAGATCAGAGACGCGCTTCCACCTGGAGCGCGGCGGGCCGAGAAGGCGGGGACGGAATCAACGCCTGTTCGGCATTGCCACTGAACACTACCAGACTGCCAAGGAAAGAGTCGAAGGTCTCCTGACTGAGGATGGGGTTGTTGGCGACAAATGGCTCTGCACGGTTCTTCGCGAGATACTCTTCGAGGTGCGCCATCGCAGCCGTGACGGCCACATCCTCCATCTTGTGCTGCTCCGTTTGCGAAAGCCCCGCATGCTCCACGTACCACCCGGAGTCGGCCAGCACGACGCCCGCCTCGTAGAGGTCGAGGAGAGGCTTGTCTACCCCGAGATCGAGCGCGGCTTCGTATCCCATCCGGTGGCCAATGGCGCGTACAAGTGGCAAGCAGAGAGGCAGAAGCAAGCGGCTGAGGCTCTCGTGGCGGTGGTTCCAGCCCACGCTGGCCAGCAAAGCGCGGCATCCCGCAAAGAGACCCTCCTCGTGGCGAGCGAGCAGACATTCTGGATGTCTGGACTTCGGCAGCTCGTACCGTCCGAGGAGCAGCTCGTTCGCGAGGCCTACCAAGGGGCGTCAGCAGAAGCTCGGAAACCAAAAGTTGACGAAAGAACTCACGGATGCTCAAAACGAGAACATCGCCTTCTGCGATGCGGATCCCGCGCATCGTCAACTGTAATCGGCATCAGTAAGGCTTTTCGCGCAACAACCAAGCCACGGACCTCTGATTGCATAACGCCATTATGTTCGAAAACACCATTTGCGCCCAATCTCTCGGACAGCAGTGCGAGGCTTGTGCAGGTATGTTCGGTCATAGACGCCTTGGCTGCTGCTGCAACACCACTGCGCACGCGTGGATCCAGCGACGTGTCTCTATAGAGCTCGATAGCCACCTGCTTGTGAGCCTTCATGACCTCGATCTGTGCGATGGCGTGCATGATGGGGAGCTGTTGAGTGCGGAAGCTCATGATGGGGACCTGAACGCCGTCAGGACCGGTGGTCGTGCGCCGGAGACTGTAGCGAGCGGCAACGTAGGTGTTGACGGACAGGAATGGGATGCCTAACGTTGCAAGAGCTAGTGAGCCGACGCTAACACGCCAGATAGCGGCGATAAAGGTGGCGCGGAGATCGGCGGGCTTTGCGAGTGAGCCAAGGATCGCAGTGGACGGCAGTCGGACGTGATTGAAGGAAGTCACGGCGTGGTCGACAAACTTGAGACCACCTCGTTGGGGAAGAAGTCTGGATTCTTGTGTCAGTGAGTGTCTGTCTGAGGATTGTTCGGCCATACTTCGCGGATACGCCCTTGCACATCTGCTTCCCGTCACCCAGGGCAACAACGAATGGTCGAACACCCCGATTCTCGCCATTGACCATCAGTCGCGCGAACACGATCGCCACACGGGGAATTGAACCAAAAGGACCGGTGGGAGGCATAAACCTAGAGAAATTGTTTAGATCACAGCGACGCAAGTCAGTCGTCAAGACGTACTTGCACGCGCGTGGATTCGGAGTGTGGAGGTCAAACTCTCCGTTGGGCAAAAGGGTTGCTGTCGTCTCCAAATTTGGAGCATCAAGACCATGCCCTACCTCCGTGAGGAGATACTGCGCACTAAACGCCATCGACAATACAGTTGTTAATCTCTATCCAGCGCGACGCAATTGTCTACTTACGACACATCAAACCGCATAATACGATCCATCAATGGCCGCAACTCTGGGCGCTTCTCCGCGAAGGGTGCGAGAGTTCCGGCAGCTAGATTGTATTGAATGGTGAGCAACGTTATCGCACCCGAGTCGAGCGCATGGATGTTGTCGGTATGGAGCTCCCAGAACTTGGGAGTAAGATGCAGTGTGTCGTGCGCAGTGAGTGCTGTGACGGGTTTAGCATCAGGGAGACCGAGTCCTGGAGGTACATACCGTATTCCTTCGCGATCGCCCGAGCTCTTCGGTAAGACATCGCAACCCGCTCCTCGAAAGACGTGCGCTCATCGAAACGTTGGTAAAGCGGTGTTTGCGGTAGGTGTGAAGTGCGGAAGACTGGCGACGACGACATGTTGAGGATGGGGAGGTACAGTATGATGATACACTATTTGCAGGGTATCCGAGTTGGACCGATAGATCAACTGAGGGGATGCTCTGAGCCATGGCTTGGTTTTATTGCAGAGACTCTGCCGCTAACGAGAGGCTTAGCCTCTCATGAATGCTTCTCTGCCGTAAACGTGCGAACGGTGGAAAAATCGAACCCTTGATCGCCTCATGCCTGGCCCGGTAAAATCTTGGAAATAGCCGCCACGGACTTGTATGATCGATCGCTTGAGGATCTTCCGTTCATATCATAGAAATGATAGCTGATATCTCAAGATTTCTGCGGTTAGCTTGTGGAGGCCCAACTGCGGAAGATTGTGGGTCTGCAATTTGGCGATGCAGACCGCAAAGAGGGATCCGAATCGACTGACACTGTAAGGACACATTGAGCGCCACTAGCAGGCTCCGTAGATACGACTTCCGACGCACCGACGGACATTTTGAAGATGCCCGATGCTGGACGCAGAATCCTGTTTGATGATTGAGCGTATCGGCGCTCCGAAGACAAGATTGTATCGGATACGTCTCAACTGTAGCAGGAGGCTCAGTATCGGACAGCAGCGGACAGTTTGCTGTCCACACTTCTTCTCGCAATCAACGATTACTATCACAACTTCCGCAACATGGAGCATGTTCTGGGCGGCATCGAGGCTCCCGCGAGTTCAATGTCTCTGGCATCAGTTACTAGCGCGGCGCGATGATATGTTTGACTATGGGCCATCCTAAGCCGTCCTTAGTGTGAGAGAGCAAGGCACACCATAAGTACTTACACCATTCTGGTCAGTTCTAGGTCACACTGACCTGTATCGCGGAAGTCGGCAAACTTCTAAGCTGTCTGTAGTGTGTATGACAGTGGACCCATGCTGCGCGCGGGAAGTTCTGATTGCTATGTCTCGGCCGGTGCTAGCCAGGTGCCGGGCGTATTGACGGCACTTGGTATATAATCCCTGACTGTGAAGACGTCAATATTGCATGATTCTGGAACCGTGTACTTGTGTTCTGAACGTCAAGGTCAGAAGATTATGGGGGAGCATCACTACGTACCGGGTTGATATGGCAGCATGTGCGTGAAAATGTCGAGAGTGGATTGCCTACTCCTGGGACGGGTGTACCGCACGCCTCGACTTGCGTTGATTAGCGGATGCTTGGCGCGCTACGGCGGGGCGCGCAAAAAATGCCTGACTAGCAACTGTCTGATGAGCGAGACAAGATGTGGCGACTGGGTGCAGACGATGGAGGGAGGTGCGTGCAGAGACGATCAGAATATTTGGAGAGTGGGTGGGTTCGATTACCTGTACAATTAATTTGTCAGATAAGCGAGCTGCCTATTGCGGATGTGTACCTCTGTCTCGGTCCGCCCTGACCAGATCGGGAGACAAGATGTTGATCCGCACGTGGACATGGGAGCTGAGATTTGCTTCCGTGATCAGTGATCACGAGACGCATGTGGCACCGCTTGATCAGCGGCTCGCCCCCGCAGTGCGGCCGCCTCGAGCTCGCTTTCTAGTTGCCGTAAGCACTCTCCTCGACAAATCGCTCGGCCGAAATATGTCCAATTTGCATATCAACCATGGCTTCCATCGCATTTCACCAGGTGTGGACTTGATCATCAGGTCGGTCATAAAACGTGCCAGCCTCGAGGGGGTCCGGTTAGAAGTGCGCGACCGGTGGCCCGCAATTCCTGGACCGCGGAGCCCGGCCACGCAAACTGCGATGCTGCTGAAAATTCGATGTCCTTCCTTTCTTCCGGTAGAAATTCTGACAAGACGTCATTTGGGGAAGATGGCTGACCTGATGTTCGCTACGCATGGTTGTTGAATCTTCCGAGCCTTGAGGCCAATCGAAGCACCCGCTCATCATTGCATGGGGTCATTTGTGCCTTTGTCGGCCACCTGTGCATAAACCCGTCAGTTCACCGTGATGCAACGAAAGAGTCTCGACATACCTGGATGGACCGTGACATGCACTTTCCATTCGCCGAAGACGCCGCAGGACGTACAATCTCCAGCTAGGCCATGCCTGTAGACATCGCCAACTTGCCAAAGCAGCTAGCCCGTCCAACGCCTGCACCAGCGAGTCGGCAGTGTATTAGATCATCCCGAACTTGTCCGTAAACCCGTTATCTGGTGCAGGGTAGAGTCTAGTGCCTGACATACCGACCCGGAAGCCGCGACCCAACTATGAGCGCTGTCACTGCCTGTCAGTAGCCGACAGAGAAGGGTAATTACTTACCGCCAGACTACACTCAAGGGAGTAGTAGAGGCCCCGTTCTATCAACGTCGGTAAGCATGAGCCTCGCCGCGGGTATATCGGTCCCGCGTGCTCTCCAATGCCCCTAGAATGCACTGTCAAATGAAGTCAACAGACCTCAGCAGGAGCGGTCGCTTGAACCGCACGTCGGTGATCCCATCCACTTCAAACCAAAGTCCAGTACAGTTTGTAATATAGCTACGAAAGAGATAGCATGAGCTCATATTGATCCTCGGACAGTCTATTCAAACCAGTGCTTACCATGTGAATTCATACCCTGCATGCGGAAATCGATCTATGATGTCTAGGACGCTCAAGGTCAGCCATCGGATCGACAAAAACGAACGCATGCATATTCATCAATCAGGATCCAGGTGAGAATTCGTATGTCGAGCCTTGCTCTCATTGAGCCCGCCAACCATGTCTGGACTGCTCGGGGATTTCTCTCGAACAACGAAGGCGGTACTTCTTGCGGCCGACATGGGCCGACTCCGCGATTACAGCAATCCGTATCAGTGTATATCGCAGAGATCGACCAAAACGTACATCTGGACGAATCACTTCTTCCACAGGTTATGCTAGTCATCAGCTTCCTATCAAGGCATACACAACAGTGTACGGGCAAGCACAAGGCCCCTTGTCTTCGAATTCACGACGTCAGACTGATGGCAATGATGTTGGTGTAAGATCGTGCACGCACCATCTCCATCGAACGCACCATTCAATCGGCACGCATGTCCAATCATCTCCAATCCACCATGCCCCGTCGCTCAGGCTCAGGAATCCCGACGTTCCTCTTACGCAACGCCGCCTCTCTCCCCTCGTCCGTTGAACCCTCCGCGCCCTCTCCCTGCACCACCTAAGCCCTGCTGCTTGAAAACATATTACCTCGCATTCCTGCCCTCCCTCCACGTCCTCTCGCCATGGAGAAATTCATACCCATTCGAATCGCGCCTGCTCGAGGAGGCGGTATACCTCGCGCAACACGCCCGCGCCCTCTCGGATTACTTGCTCCTAGCGCCCGTGTCTCCTGCGCTTCCACAGCCGATTGCGTAGATTCTGGCATGACTTCATGCATTTCGGTGATCTTGTGATGTTGCATCCCGCTCGGTCCACCACCTCCCCCGTGCTCGTGACCATGTCCGCCGCGATGATGTGAGAAGCTGCCCTTCTTTGAGCCACGCCCGAACCGAACGGCCGGCGGGACCAGAGAAAGCGCGTCGAGCTTGTCCGCGAGCGCATTCAACGCATTCCCGTCCTGCTTCGCCGGCTGCTTTCCCTTCGCAGAGTCTTGTGTCTGTATCGCCGTCCCGCTGCCGTCTCCGTCCGAATCCATGCCTGCTCGCGCACTGTCCTGCGCCTCGCCGTCTACAGACTCGTCTCCACTGCTGCCGTCGTCTACACTCGCGCCGCCCTCGCGCGGCTTCCACTGGCCGCGGAGCATGCTCGCACCTTCGCCCCATCGTTTCAGAAGGCCGCCGACGCCCTTGTTGGTCACCGCGAAGAAGTATTCCTTCGGGTATCCATGTGCCTGGATCAGATGAAGTCTGCGCGTCTTGGGCGTGAGGAAGGAGCGCGGGCAGGAGGACTGATGGCATGCGAACTGGCCGTTGCGGTGAAGTAGAGATTCGTCACGATCAGTAGGAATCATGAGTGTGGCGACTGAGCAGCGGGAGTCGGCAGGCGTAGTGACTCACGATCTTCTCGCCCCGTTCTTTGCGCACCGCCGCCACCGGATCATGGCACTCCGTTTGGTGCTAAGAGAGTAAACGACAGCGTCAGTCGTCAGCGGCGGCGCAAAGAGCAGGAGGATGGGCGAACTGACCAACTCGAGTAACTTCGCGTCTGGAAACACACATCCACAGCCCCTCTCTTCGCAGACGTGCGCATGATGAGTCGCGTAGTGCGCCTCTAGCTCACTTGTATTGGCAAGTGGCGTTGGATGGTTGTGTGGCGGGTTGCATGTGGGTGGAAGAGTGCAGAAAAGGGGCGCAGAGGAAAAAGTCGGGTCTGTTGGAAGAGGGATGGTTCGTGCCGCCTTGGGTGTTGGCTCGGCTTCAGGGCTAGGAGAGAGAGTGAAATTGTACGGAGAGGTCGCGCGTGGTCGTTTGGAGGACATCGGGGTGTGCAGACAACAGACAAGCGCCCACATCGCAACTGCAACATGTGACGCCGCTCACACAGAAACCACACATGCTGCAACAAAACATTCCAGGAAGAGATGGGACCGAACTTATTGCGCGATGTTCAATAGAGCACAATGCCTCGTAGATCATCGAGACAAAAACATGGCCAACGCCGGGGTCGAACCGGCGACCTTGGCGTAATGAGTATTTATCTTGACAGGATATATTAGCACCACGCTCTAACCAACTGAGCTAGCCGGCCGTTAAAATAAATTACTGCTTGTTATTGTTTGGTGTGCCCAATGTGGCCTCTGCAGGGCGAATCTCAGGCTGGTCCGGACAAGTTGTCGACTCTTGCAACTGGTGCAGAGAACAATTGCGTTCGGCGTCCGTCATGTTCTTCATCGTAGGGATGGACCTATCATGACTTGGCTTAGCTGACACCCGATTTTAGAAAGAACTGTCGCATACAATCCTCCTCCATCCCTCTTACTTCGGACCCCGCATGCTCCAATTCCTCGAGTCCAAGCTGTACTCGGACGTCGAAGGCACATGTTCTGGACAATTCGGCTACATCATCGCCGTGGTCTCCATCCTCGATATTGGCAAGGGCATGGTGCTTAGTGGCAGTGGACAGGCCGAGTTCATCACGCGCTACCGTGCCATCGTCTTCAAGCCATTCAAGGGCGAAGTTGTAGATGGTGTTGTAAATAATGTCAACAAGGTACGTGCGCGTGCTTTTCCCTGGAGAGAGCCTGCTCAATTAGCATGGGCAGATGGGGTTCTTTGCAGATGTTGGGCCCCTCACGGTTTTCGTGTCCCATCAGGTCAGTAACATCCCTTCTCAGCCCCGTTGCTGTCGTGGTAATCACTGTGACCGCAGCTCATCCATCCAGACATGAAATTTGATCCGAACTCGAATCCACCATCATTCGCGTCGGACGAACAAGTGTGTACGACTTTTGATCCTTCGCATCGCTCAAGCTTAGGATTGTCACATAGATCATCGAGAAGAACACAAGGATCCGGCTAAAGATTGTCGGAACGCGTGTCGATGCGACAGAGATTGTATGTTCAGAATGTCTTGCCATTACCGCTATTGACACCTGTTGTAGTTTGCCATCGGCACAATAAAAGAAGACCATCTCGGTGTCATAGACTAAAACTCCCGTGTCGGGAACCTCGACTGAAGTCTCTGTTGGGTATGGAGTGCGTCCTCCGTCATCGCATTGCTGTGTATCCGTCTTCTGTAGTATTAGTTTTGCGAACCTGTTTGTATCTTAATTGCCGCCTACTCGACCCATTCAACTAACTGCCTTTGATTTCTGGGAGCAGGTCATACACGTCATATACCCGCTATCTTGCCTGCCGTTTGCAATGCCGAGATATCGTACTAGAGGATGGTGAAATTCTCCCTTCCTGTACAGGCCACTCTCAGGTAGGTTCAGCAGCTTTGGTCACAAGCCCCATGCATGGTGTGTCAGTGCTAGCATCGTCGATTGGATAGTCTTTGTATGTGCTTATCGCACAATACACATGTAAAGGCAACTGTACTTCCTAGGCAAGCTTGAATGAATTGGGCATCTTGGGCATTTAGAGTGTTTCCTACCGCGCGCCCTCAAGCGAGACGATCATGGGTCATTGACGTTTGCGGCATCACAATTCAAATATTCACATCGTACGGGTGTGTTCGGAATGAGAAGTGAAGCTTTGCAATCTTGAGTTTAGTTGTCCACAGCTCGTAACAACTGTATCCGCCAGTCGAGTCTCAACATTGAATTCAAACCGCAGCCTGTAGTGGTATTTTTTCCTCATAAATAGGGCAGAATAAGAAGATTACATGGAAAAAGCAAGGCTTTATAGAGCAATACGAGTCCATAGCGCACACAACAGTCGACAAGACCACATTAGACAATGACAAGGCCTCCGGCCACATTTTCAGCTCATCTACTCCTCGTCCTCGAACCGCAAAATCTGCGCATCCTCGTCGACTGGCACAGTCCTGTATCCACCGCGCTGCCGGAAACCAGCCGAGACGTTGTCGAACGTAGATGCGACATAACCCCATGCGATGCCCGCCAGTCCGACGACGAACCACGGCACGGACGCGAGCGTGGAAAGTATGCCAGAATCTCTTGAGAATCGCGGACCTGTGTCCCCGCCAGGAAGCCGAATCGACCTAATAACGCAGTCAGCGACACCGGAATCCACGTCGTCGTTGTACGCGTACGTACCCGCTCCCCAGTTCTCTCTTGCGGTAGTACCACCATCCAGCCAGGGCGGCGAACAAGAACGGTACGCATATGACCATTGCCCAGAAGAACGCACTGTGCGCCTTGATTCCAGGGCAAACGTGCTGTTCACCGCGGTCGGGGCGGATACCTCCCTCGCACGTCGAGTAAGGAATTTTTCGGTACGCGGTGCGACCGAACCAGAAGTCTTCATCGTTCCGACACGAGTCGTCGTCCGCCAGTGACTGCGTACCCGGCACGAGCACGCATTTGCCTTCCTCATTCTTGTAGTGGTTGAATTCGCTGCGGGTCGAGTAGTAAGTACATAAGATGCAGCCGGACAATGTATATCGTACCACTCGAAATCTGACCAATCGCAGGCACAGTTATGGACGACTTTCTCCTCAGCCTTGGGTTGGTCTCCGACGACACAGTTAGCATCACGTTTGCGGCGGTGGTAGAGCGTCTGAAAATGTGTTTGCGTGAGGAATTTACCGCCTAGGTTCACGGCTTACCTGACGGCCAAACAAACAACGCTCCGAACGCTCCTCACTTGGACTCCATAGCTCGAAGTCGTCGTGTCCAGGATCCTCGATACTCAACGCACCTATCCCCATCGACCATCAGACATGAAGGACGGATAAAGGGGCAGGAAAGCTCACATTTCTTGAAGGTCAGCGAAGAAAAGTCAAGATGCACGGCCACAGAAACGGCAGGGGAACGAGGGTAGTATCCCATCAAGATGAACCGACGGCTCGTGTCCGAGGGTACGGTCACAATGGCCTTCACGCGGATCTTCTCGCCGCCAAACTGATATTCACGCCAATTCAGTCCCTCGTCCGTGCTGAATAGCACATTATCTGTCGGTTCCTCATCGTTCGCCATGACAAGGATGGAACCCGAGTCGCCAAACTCCCAAAGGTGCGCATCCTTGTGTACCTCCTCCCATGTGAACCCGGCATCGCGGCTGAGGAACGTGTCGCTTTCCGTGTATTCAGCAAGAGACTCCCCGACATTCCCGACGGCCATTAAGAGACCGGGAACGGAAGGAGTACTATATGTGGCGCGGGCATCGTACCGTTCTGTATATCCATGGACATGCAAGGCGCATTTCTGAAATGCAATTGATTGAATTTAAAAAGTGGAGGAACGCAGACGTTCCACGCACAACATGGTTGCAAACATAGGGGTTGCCTTGCGAATCCGTCATCGGAGGAATGAGACGCTTCCATGTACCGCCTAACCCGCCCATGAGTAAATGTATGAACGTTCTGACAATGGATCGTACCGTCATTGTGGGTGATACGGGACTGGATGTCCTTCCTTCCGGTCAAGGGCGCTTCATGGGGATTAGATACCACATTGATCAGCGCAATGCCATCAAGCCCGATCATCTTCTCGAAATCGACATAGCCCGCTTCGTTACGATTGACACCTTCCATGGAAAGACCGAAATATGTTCCATTCGAGTTCGATTTGAGAATGTTTCCCCACCACGGGTTAGGCGGCTCAGAGATGGTGACGTGAAGGAAGACCGACTTGGTGCTGGATTCGAGGATGGTGTATGCCTGCAGATTTGTCAGTCAATATCTTTTGAAAGCGACTGCTACATACATGTTGGTCTGGCCGCATGTTGGGAGGGAACAGACCGCTAGCGAAGCTTCTGCCATCAAGTGATACCTGGAGGTCGAGCGATTGCCTTTGTGCCTGATACTGCAAATGAAAATAGCGATCAGCCTGATAGGAAGCACGGAGTTACAGGCATACCGACCTCTGCTACGATCAAGTACTCCGCGAACTTCGCGAAGCCGACCACGTGATCGAAGAGTTTCGTCTTCTTGTTGAAGAAATCCTGTCCACCGATCAATTCGAGAGGGTTATCCATTTGGAAAAAGCGTTGAGAGCCCTCTTTGTTCTTGTATGATTCGCAGATGATTTGGTTTGGATCCACCAGAAGTTCCGCATCTCTAGCCCATGCACAGTTTCGCACGTACGTATCAATGAGTTTCCAGTTCTTCCCGTTGTCGCGGCTGTAGTAGGCCTCGACATGGCAGTTATCTCCAAAGCCGGAACATCCTGAGCCGCCGGACCAGATAAGGTAGTCCGACTTCGATGGGTGGAAGTGAAGAATTTGGAGGCCAAAGGTATTCGGAGCCGCTGGTGCTTCAGCGGCAGTCCAGGTTTTTCCAGTGTCGGTTGTATAGTAGTAGCGGCGAGAGTTAGTGATAAGGTAGGCTCGGTCATTGCTGAATCCGTGGTGGTAGAATATGACGAAACGTTCTTCCGGGTGAATCTGTTCCCACGTGTAGCCTTCATTACTGGACTGCCAGATACTGCTGTCGCCTAGACGAACAAGAATTGTCTGAGACTTGGTCAATTTCTGATAGCATTGACAAAAATGTATGGTCTCACGGTTGATTGTTTGAAATATGCAAATTGAACCACCGGTGCAGGGAACTCGAACTGCAACATTCCGTTGATCAGCATTAAACTACAGACGGGCACGTACAAAATACTTACGGTTTGATGAGTGACCTGCCCTTCGGAAGGTTGTGCTAGCGTAGCAAAATGAGCAATGCAACTAGCACAGTTATGTGCAATGTCGTACCGGCAGAACATGGCTTCTGAGTTCTTTCGTCCTTTTTCAGGCCCGAGTCTCTGTCACATGTATTCCCAGGAATGAGGCGATATCCAGAAGATCCCATGTATGTCTGGCCCGGGGAGGTGCAAACGCCAGCCGGGATAGGCTCTGGGCCTGCGGGTACACACTGGCTGCCCACCCGTACAAAATTGTAGTCACTGCAGGAACAAAAATGTTGGCTACGGACTCTTCACCTCTTGTGAATAATGTCAACTTACCACTCGTAATCTTGGTCTCCACATGGGCAATTCTCCTCATGAACTACAGGATCGTTATACTTGTCGCCAACATAGCAGTCAACGTTCGCCTTGCGTCGCCGGTACCATTGCTATACCACATGAAGACCATGGTAAGCAGTGCTTGCAGTATATTCGCGCATCGCGCATGGACATACCTTGTGACCCATCAGACACTCATGGTTCATGCTGCGGACATAGAAACGCTCAAAGTCGTCGTCGGTGCATTTCCGTGTGCGCATGGGAGCGAAGTCGAGGAAGACAACGGCATAGCGACCTTTCCCGGCCACCTGGTCTTTCTTCGCAATCTGACCCACAATCATGAACTTCTGCGACGTCGAGTCCGGAACGGTAGTGAGCACTCGTGCGCGAAGCTTGACACCGTAGTTGAAACTTTTCCTGTAAATCCATCATCATTCTCTGAAGGATCATTAACTTAAGTCATGACCACGTACCAGGTCTGCCCGAGATCACTTGAATACCTCACGCTATCCACGCCCTCTTCGTCGTTGACGACCACCATGATACTGCCCTGGTCACCGAACTCGTACTTGTGAGCATCCATACGCACCATCTGCCAATGTATACCGGCGTCTGTGCTCAAAAATGTGTCACACTCGTCGTAAGGCTGCAAGTAAGAGCCGATCGAGCCGACGCCCATCACGAAGCCAGGTGCAGGCGACGAGAAGACACGGCCAAAATTATGAGGCAAGGTGACTGAATGCAAGTGGAGAGAGCAGTCCTCGTCACGAGGATTGCACGAAATACGTTTACCCTCGCTATCGTGTGTCGGAGGCGTAAGACGTGACCATGTCCGACCTATCCAATAACAAGTCAAGTGACTGCCAACTACAGCAGGGAGGAATGACAACATACCGTCATCGAAAGTGATCTTGGTTTGTAGCTGTTTCGGCGCGTGTCTACCTTCAACTTCTTCAGCATTCGCAACTACGTTGGCGAGTCCGACACCATCAACGCCGTACAGGTTCTCATAGTCGACATAGCCCATCTCGTTCCGGTTCGTGTCCTTCAGGCTCTCTACAAAGAACGTCCCGTTCGAGTTGCTGACGAACAGTGTTCCGACCGTGCTCTGATCTTGGAGCAGAACGTCCACCGCAAGAGAATGCGTGGTCGACTCAACGATTGTGTACGCGTTCTCCCTGAGGCGCGCGGAAGACGCGTGCGGGAACTGCGCCTTGGCCCAGTTCCGCGTGTCCACCGACACGTACAGTAGCATCTCGCCGTTGTTCCCCGGCGACATGTCCTTCAACGCGACCACCGCGAATTTCGACACGATAGCGAAGGCCAGTACACCCCGGGCGTTCTTTCCGATACCGAGTTCCTCGACTCTAATGTCCTTGCCGAAGAAGTCTGTCGATGAGAACAGCCGACTTGATGACAACGCGTGTCCGCCTGTCGTCGTCGTGGAATCGAACGCAACGCAATAAATCAGGTCGGGATGCGCGTCATGTTTGAAGTCAGCACTGCTGTGCGCAAACTGACACCGCGAAGTCTCGGATAGGAGGAGCTGTGGGTCGTCGCCAAAAGCGTCTTTCGTGTAATATGTCTAAACGCCAATGTCAGTCAAATAGAACAGGTCCAGATGCACAGCCATATTTCAGAATGTGAAGTTCAATGACTTCGTGAGGACGACGTGCGACCGGTCGTCCAATGCACACTTGCGACTGCCATAATGGACAGACGCGCAATTAGCGCGCTGGATGGGACCGGGACCATGAATGACACAATATGCAAGCGATGTCGGACCTCTATGGAAGCAGAGGACATGGCCATCTACCCCTGAATGCAACTACGGCCCCTGAGGATGTCTCACGGAGATTCATCGTGGGCGATGAATGCCCATAATAAGGATCCCGATATGAATACGACAACGTCTGTGAAAGAGTGTCTCTTCACAGTGGTTGCAGATATACGCGCGAAGAAATCGTAGCACCCGTAGCGGCCATATAGCTCACCTCGTCATGGCAGACGGCGCCCCAACCACTGGACTTGTCGCACTGAGTACCTTGGTATAAAATATAACCATACTTTGTGGGGTCGGAATGGAACGACAGAGGTTTTCCCACCATAGCGGGCGGGATAGGCATAGTGAACGGGCGCCAAGTCTTGCCTCGGTCCTCGGTTTGATAGTGGGTAGTGCCTCTAGTAAGAGCAAAGGCCTGTATGTGGGAATAGCCGTCAATGCTGCTAAAGATACAACGCATATATACAACTCACGATGTGGTTATCGAATGGATGCTCTATGACCATTGTCACCTGTCCGGTAGGAATGCCCGACGCGAGAACCCAGGATTTTCCCTCATCCTGGGACACATGCAAGTTACCCTCGACAACATCATGATATACGACAGACTATGCTGTGGTCAGACAAATGCGCAAGACGATATGTGGGAAACGCACGGCGGTGTCATCGAAGAAGAACAGACGAGCAGGAAGGTTATCGAAGTAAGAAATTGCAGACTGTGGTTCCTGAGCAGCAATGAGAGTGAAGGAGAAGAATAGTGTCCAGAGTAAGAGGGCAGTCCTGTGGAGAGGAGCCATGGTGGAGGTGCTCGCTGCGCAGCGCGATGAGTGGTGGCCCTGGTGGGTATGCGTTGCCGGCGCCACTGACAGACACGAGTCACGTGCGAATCTCAGAGTCTCTGCCACCGCGTGAAGCAAAGGACTTTCGACTGCCGCCATCCTCTCGAAAACAGGTGTGCCAACCCAAAGTACACAGATATGCCTATTTTCCTCGCAAAGACATTTGCGCAGCTTACTACCCGCCGAGCCCTGTTCATCATGCCCTGGAGGCCAAACTTACTGAGGGTCACACCAGACGGGAGGTTACCATCTATCCTAAGTGTGCGGTCATGCAATCCTCACCAGACGGGGAATACGGTGTCCTTGCTCCTGATCTCCACATTCTCATCAATTATGCCTGTGCTCTATCCGTAGAGGTGGCATTCACGCAGACGGCCACGGATGCAGAGCGGAATTTGTGCTCAGCAATTGTAGATGACGGATTTCCATTCAGTCTAATATTGGTCGATATCCAAGAAACTCCTGCATACCGTTCGCAGGCCAGATCCCGAGTGTTGCCGTTGGTCTCACAGAAGTTGTCCTTATTCAAGCAGCACTGCTGTGCTACGGTATTGCAACAGACGGGGAGTCAGGTTGGGCCTATCGAAGTGAACCATATTGGAAAATTCTGTGGAAGCCTGTCGGCTCGGTTCACATTATTCCGAAAGGTGAAGTGTTTTGTTTTCATCTGAGAAATACATCACTAACCTCCCGTGGCAGGTGGGCACAGATGTCGAGGTACATCTTCCTTTCTTCATTGCAGGAACATGGCTAACCATGTTGCAGTCCATGCAATGTGAATCCCTCGACAAGGTTCAGACAACATTTACGTCCTGGGCATCAACATGGAATATCAGGATCAAGACAGAGGGCTCGCAGGAGACAGTCGAGTGGAAGCCGCAGTTTGACGACGAGCTTCTGTTTGACGATCTCCGACGGGGCGCTTGCTCCCTAGCGCATATGCGCCATTGGAAGTGGGTGTCCGAGCAGCGGAAGACGGTAGGCTGACGCGGAGGTACTATTGCATGACCAGTATTTGAAGATTTCTGCTGTTCGATTTTTAGCTCCATAACGACTGAACAGATTGCTCTCGAAGTAGTGTCATTTTTTGGTTATCGATTCTGGCTACGAGACCATGTCCTTACATTTGGAATATGTTATTTGTGAGGTACCTGCTCAACAACATTCCGGTGGAGGGGACCAGTATACGAAGAAGGAATGTCACGAAGAGTCTCCGGGACAATGCCGCAATGAAACGCGCCACACCTCTCGAAAACAGATGTGCTGGCAATTCTCCATCCTCGTCTTCCCCTGTTACGAGGTTAGAGGTCGCGACGGAAGACTTGGGAGCAGACAGCTGCTGTCCACCGGGTGGATCGTGGGATGTCAAACTTTATCTGCACGAGAGGTCAATGATTTATGGGCAATTGGCACAGTGGTAGCGCGCACGCTTCGCATGGTGCACTTGCGTGAGGTCCAGGGTTCAATCCCCTGATTGTCCATTTTGGCCTCCACAGCTCGATCTGATCTTGAAGTTTATCTTTTGATTTCCTATTCGTCGATGTGCAATGTTTACTTGTCGGGTTTCTCGACCAGATATCCGCTGCGTTCCTGGGTCTTGTGCAGGCAGAATTTTACGCAGCATGAGTAAGACAAAAGCTCCGTGGCCCACGTACTATCGATTAGGCCTTAGGAGTTATAGGAGTTAGTCCGGTCACTCGGCAGTCGGCGTGCGGATGTGAGCCTGACAAAGCTCCAGTTCTCGACCACTCACCGTGATTATTGATGTTGCGCTTCATCCTATAGAATTGCCCCACACCGTTGGGTATAAAAGCTCGGAATCGGAATGCCACCTTTATCTTTCGTACCCGCAGCCCGCTACTTAGCAGCTACAGTCCGATATTGAATCTCGTCTATCCTCGTCTCCTTTCCGCGGTGTAACATGGCGACCATCCCCCAGACTATGAAGGCCCTGCTTGTCCAGGAGGTGACTAGCGGCTATTTTCGTACATTTTCATGTCTTATAACTTATCGATCAGGACAAGACCGTCGCGGTCAAGGACCACCCTGTGCCCCCTGTCGGCGACGATAACGTTCTTGTGAAAGTGATCGCCGTCGCGCAAAACCCGACCGATTGGAAATGTGCCCATTCTGCCTTTTCTGATTCTTCCTGCTGATGCTGACATGATCACCGTCTGTGCTACAGTTGTAGACTTCCTCACAAACCCAGGCAAAGTCCTCGGATGCGACTTCTCCGGATACGTCGCTGCGATTGGGAAGAACGTCACATCGCGCAAGATCGGCGACCATGTCGCAGGCTTCGTCCAGGGCGGAACCTATACAGATTACGGCGCGTACGCCGAATATATCAGTACCCCTGCCGAACTCTCGTGGGTCGTCCCCGCGAACACCATCAGCCACGAACAGGCTGCATCGCTCGGATGCGCGTAAGTGATCCGTCCTTGAGTGTTTCCGCACAAGCACGCTAATTGCAACCTGGGACTGCAGATTCTGGACATCTGTGCAGGCATTCTACCACCCGACACGCTTGGGCCTCGTTGAGCCTCCTGCGAAGGTCGGAACGGAGGAGTGGGTATTTGTCTACGGCGGTAGCTGTAAGTGTGTCCCCAGAGTGCCCTATAGCTACATCTCATCGTGAAATGTCTACAGCCTCCGTCGGCCAGTATGCAGTTCAACTGGCACACCTCTCCGGCTACAAGGTTGTTAGCACGGCCTCGCCGCGCAACTTTGAATTGGTCAAGTCTTTCGGGGCGGACGCCGTCTTCGACTACAAAGATCCCGATGTTGTGGAAAAGATCAAGAGTGTGACCGGTGACTCAATCCGCTCTGTATTCGACACCATCAGCGATGCAACGACGCAAGGAATTTCCGTGCGTGCTGTCGCGCCAGGTGGGGGAAAGGTTGTGATAGTTTTGGGACCTGAAGCGAATCCCCGGACTGATGTGCAAGTCATCCGTATGTTCTCCTGCATGCTATTTCGCGTCCTCTCACAACTCACCGTTATCGGGACAGCTACGTTGATCTATACGTCGCTCGGTCGGACTTTCAACTTTGGCCCCACAAAATTCGCAGCCTCACCCGAGGACAAAGCACACATGGCGGCATTCCTCGTAAAGGTCCCTCAGCTTATCTCGGAAGGCAAGATCATCCCGAACAAAGTGAAGGTTTGGGATGGAGGCCTGAGCGCTGTGAAGGACGGGTTGCAGTACATGCGGGAGGGCAAGGTGAGCGCTGAGAAGATTGTGTACAGAGTCTAGGGTTCCCTGGCTATAGCGCTTTCTGGCGACAAGGGATTCGTGTAAGATAATTGTATGTGATCAATTCACGTCCTGCGCGTAATGACTGGCCACAGATTATGTTTTTGTCGTGACCGCAAGTACTGCTCTTCTGGCCACAACGACTCTGCCTCGACAATCGCCCTTCAGTTCTGTAAGCGTCCAACATCATAGCGACCATGGTTCACCGGAGGAGAGTTCTGGGGGTCTCCAAGAAGATTCAACCCTTTGTGGTTGCGGGAAAGCGCGTTTTAGCGAGCGTAGTCCTAGTGAAGTGACGACAGACCGCACGGTTTTGCGCGTTCATGCGCGCCGACCTGGCCACTAGGGCGCGATGACTTCGAGACCTCCAAATGAAGAGTGGAGCGTTCAGGAAGGCCGCCTGCGAGAATTTTCCATTCATAAAACCGACCTCTCCCAAATCGATGCTCTGGCAGAGATAATCTCACAGGCGACCAATTTACACCGGGTCCAGATTCCCTACATCGAATATCTCCTTGTCATGCTACCCTGCATAGGTAAAGCATTGTAGGCCTCAAGACAATTTGCCCAGGCCGACCTTCTCGATGCTGGCTCCCGTGCACTTGAACTTATCGGCAGAATGCGCAGCCGCCCACACAAGCTCGCCTTCTCGCGCCTGACCTACGTCGACACCCCAACGAGTCGTCGTCCGGCACCTTGCAGATCTGCACGACGGCTCTCGAGTCGGAAATCATGACATTGGTATACACAGGTATGACGTGCTCGCGATTGGAATTGCATTCATACGGTTTGGCCTTGCTACACCTCTCATTCGATGCTATGCATTATCCACTTTCCCTATTCAGATCTCTGCGTGGATGCCCACACGGATGATCCTAGCCACAGTATCAACCGACGGATCGAACGTGATGCTGTACGACTTACTCGTCGCCAGATGCCACCCAATTCTCTGTTTCAGGAAACATTGTGACTGCGAACGCGGGGCCCAGTCAACAAATGCCGCGCGAGGCCATGACCATCACTCACCGAGGGGACGGTACACATCCTCAATCAAGAGCTTCCGTACCCAATTGACGACGGCCGACAGCCGCCCCACGTCGGCCTGCATGCTGACGACGTGGTAATGGGGAACGCTTCGAGGACGGTCAGGGTGCGGGCCCGCGGGCACGGCAACGCACGCACACGTGTGTATACCGCGCGGCGGCACGTCTGATCTCGTCGACGGCCGCCGAGGACCCGTGCGGGTCCGCGCGGGTCTCCAGCGCGCAGATGCGGTCCACGAGCTCGCCGATCTGCACGTCAAAGTCGTCACGGAAGCCGAGATGGTAGGCGACGCCGTAGAAGCCTGTCTCGCCTCAGCGTGTGTGCGCGACGGGCGCTGCGCCGGGCCTACCTTGGATGCTGCGGACTTTGGTGACGACGTAGCGGTCGTGTGGGTCGACGTGCGCCGTTGGGAGGACTCGGACGGCTAAGAACACCTATCGGGAGAGGATTGGGAGTGTTCTCGCGTCGCGGTTCGATCTGCTCACCACAACGCGGGGAAGGGAGGGCCACTGACGGACGAAGCCTGCGCGGATCGTTCAGATACGTTGACGTCGGCCATGAGGGTGCTCACCTGCAAAAGAATGCGGGACGCCTTTGCCTACTGTCAATTTGTGGAAGATGGCACATGTGGGGATGCGTGGCACTTCTATCTTCCGTCCTGCGGTTTCGAGGTCGTGCGAGCTGCCAAGTATATAGTAAGACGGTGCCTTTTCTGCATCATCAAGTTGATCAAGTTCCTCTTCAGTGCACTCATGAGCAGGTCGGCTGACGCGCCGCGCAACTTCGTTGTTGTTTTCCGAAAAAATAAAGTGACGCAGGTTCACGCGATTCCTGCCGTCAAAGTCGTCCTCGAGGCCCTGGCGCCGGCCGTCAGGTGCGATCTCGCGAACTTGTGGCAATTCCTGTACGCACCCTGGCCCAAGTCCAGAAGAGCATGAAGATGACGCTGTGACGGAGCATCAGCGGCGCCACTCGCCACTCTAACAGTACTCACAGGATCAACCCAAGCATGAGAGGCACCCACGCGCCATTCGGCACCTTCTTGAGCGCAGCGCCCCAGAAGAGCCCTATCAGAGATGTATGTTTTGCGATGAACATACAGCACGGTCATGCGATGCATGCACCGCCTACCGTCGAGGAATCCGAACACGACGAAGTAGGCTGCTGCGATCACGACGGGCAGCCTCTTCACGAAGCGCATCTGTAGCGCGATCAGGACAGTGGTCGTAAACATCACGGTTGCAACAGCGAATCTGGCAGCGGGCAGTGGTCCATCTTAGGCAGACGAAGGATACATGAGGAAATGGTGCGCACCCGAAGGCGTTCGTCAATGCGACAGAGCTCTTGAAGCCCACGACGAAGATAATCACTGCGACCATAACTACGCGGCGGTCAGGACGGGGCCTAACAGCAACACTTATTCCCACTCACGGATCCAGTTGACAACAGGGATGTAGACCTGGCCTTGGATAGTCTCCGATGTATATTTCAAGTGCAGCCTGCCCCACAATTGATCATATGAGGTGCGTTTCGAGATACACCATCTGACACTAACTGAGGCAGTACGTGCATGTTGACGAGCTGTTCAACGAGGCTGAACGTTGCAGTGATCAACGACTGCGAAGCGATGAGCTACACAAATGTCAGCGGCAGAATACGACGCTGAGACCAATGCCTACTGTTGCTAGGATAGCAAAGACGTAGATAATCCTGAGGTATGCTGAGTGGGGACGTTATGTATGGATGTTATACGGCGCACCAGAAAAGCGGCCCGTTGACCGGTCCTGGAATTGTTCTATAGAAAATATTGGAGAGCACGGCCTCCCCGTCGACAATCAGCCGTGCGCCTTGACCGAGGTAGGCGAGCAAGAGACACGGGTACACGAAGAGACTGAAGGATAGCTGGATTCTGTGATGTCACGAGCATGCGCTAAGTGGAGATTGAGAAACACACTAACCCGGATAGAACACTTGTTGAATTGGCCGAGGCTAGAGGTGATTGCCGGTGAATCATATTTTGAAAGAATCATATCAAGTAGACATACTTGGCAAACATGGCTTCACTTCCTGTGAGAGCGAGTAATACTCCTGTAAGTAGGTCATAGTTCTTTGTACGAACAAAGACTGCACGGGTAATGAGATACGATTATTCAGTAAAAATGTAAAGCTGACCCATAATCGCCCGGGATGGGTCGAAGGCTCTTAGTATCCCAGGATATTGAATGATGTTGACTATTCCAGTCGTACCAATGAGTGCCATCCATCCGAGCATCACTGAATGTATGATGTAGTACGCAGTATTCCTGACCTAGAAAGATTGTTGCGTACCAGGTGCGAATATGAAAGACAGCTGAGACGTGCCACGAGACTGGACCAAGAACAATGCCACAAGGAAAGCCTTGTGAGAGTGAGAACCGGATGCACAGTAGGCTGGTGAAAGACATACTATAGAGATCGGCACTACATCGTTTGATACGGATGGTCTTACAACGGAGATCCCAGCGACGGCGCTGGTAACAGATACCGCCGGTGTCAAAATACCGTCTGACAACGTTAAGCTCGTTCCGAAGAGAGACTACGGCTCGTGTCAGCGCTGAATTGAAGGTAGACTGCATAGCTCATCCAACCCACCCAGGCTAGCAGGGGCCATCTAAATCGCGAAGCAATCTTTGCAGTTTGCTTCGTAGAAGACGTAGCAAATTTGGTGCTGTCACCCGTGAGTGTTCTATCGGCATCAAAATCCTCGTCTTCCGGGGGGAAAAGGCCCTGGAAGAGCGCAAATGTACCGCCCTCTCCTAATGACAAGAACTGTAAGCACAGCCTACACATCATAGAAATAAATGGCACCTTCATTGGTGCCAAAATCCAAAGCAATGAATACCTGCAAAGAGAGCTTCAACATCAAACAAGGCCGCTATGGAAGGCGAGAAGACCGTACATATTTGAGCAGCGGTAAAAGCGTCAGTGCCCAGATTATGGTGCTGATTACACCGATCACATCTTCCTTGGGCGGTGGTGGGCCCGAAGCAGTCCATATTCCTCCCAGCGCATAGAGAGGAGAAGTCCCAAGATCGGCGTAGATGATGCCTTGGTACAGCGTTAGTAAGAGCAAAGGATCGCTGTTATGGAAGCGGTAGCTACCCAATGCCTGAAAGCTCAGGGCCGCCAGTGCATATCCGTGGACTTGGACAGATATCCGGGTTGTAGCATAGCCGTCAGTGCTCGCTACTGCCAGCGTGGACGGAAGAGGCATGAGAGTTGGAGGGAGAAGTTACTAGACGACAGATGAACGATATACAGCCGGATTTCCATGATATCGTAGTAATCCGGGTTCATTTGTGGTTCCTCGATAACTGCACATCGTCTTCGTAAGTCCGGAACAAAGGCGGAGCAATGGCAAATAACCCTCAGCGCGCAGATTTCGCCATGACCGCCTTGTGAATGGCTGATTAGGAAGCTGGTTATGGGCCGAAAGTGCTAATATGGCCACAGGAAGAGCTTGTTAGTAGTAACATTAATATTGTTAGCGAGATGGTTGGTCGCAACAGTCATGTGATATGATTTGGACAGTTGCGATCGACCGTGCACACGATCGGATCTGCCGCCATGTCTCCGGAGCCAATATTGTGGCAAGCGTCCAACGATGCACATCCACAGTGCCCATCATCACTAGTACTCCTTTCTCTTTGTACACTTATATCGATACTCACCAATTATCTCCCACACTCGATATATATCGCACTAGACGTTCAACGTTCAACGCTCAACGCTCGGAAACTCCGGATTCTTCCTCAAGCCTCAGGCCTCAGGCCTCTAGCCCTGATAAAAGCCCATAGCTCAACAAATAGCGGACAATATATTGCACATGGCAATAGAAAATATAAACAGGCAGAAATACCGATCACGACATACTGTGCAGACGTATACTATACAAGAACGCAAGAAACCTGCCACAGGAATCATACCTTACATCAACCACTACCATTCACTGGGAAAGACTACCCAAAGGCCGGCAGGGTTGACATATCCGACTGAGTCAGATTATCGGGAAAACGTCAGAATCGTATGATGTAACATGGTGTAAGATAAATCCAGCGAACGGAAGATATCGTGAAATGAAAAGACATATAGGATGAGACAACGCATCGAGTTTCGTATCCGTTTCGAGGGGCATCAGAGCTCCCCCGAACAGGTGTCCTTTGAATGGTCGTTTTGGTTTCGTTTCATCGTAGTGCGCGGGATCCCGGAGACCGACCCCTCACGTCCACTGCTGCATCACATCGAGTACACGGCGTGCCGACAGCTTCGGAAGCGCCTCTCCGATCAACCGAGGCACATCCGGGTTCAAGGGCTGCCCTCCGCTGAACGCGCACCGCCGCAGGACGCAGATCTCCACCCGCTTCAGACCTGCCAAGGTCGGACTCGACAGGTACATGTCAATAGATCTCCAGTCGATCCGAAGTAGCTGATGGTAAACCTTCACTTCGACGCAGATGGACACTTCCGAGAGGTGCGGGGAGGACAGCTGTGCAAGGACATTAGAGAGCCAGAACACGCCGGAAGGATCGCAGACATTCGGCGTGTCAAGCCGTGCGAAGAGTCGCAGGGACCGTAGCTCCGTGTTGCGCGAAAGGTCCAGGCTGCCGCACAGCGCAGCTGCATTACGCAAGTTCAAGCACATCGAAACCCACAGTCCGAGCCCATGCTTACCTGGATATGTAGTCCAGCGCTGAATGCGGTCGTCCATCGTGAGAGACAGAGTCTGCACGGACGAGCCCGCCTTCTTTAGCAGGATTCCCAGGTCGACCGGGTGGTCGCACGCCCATGAAAAATGGATATTCTCGATAGCCACCTCTCGATGACACCCCGCCCACTTCGCAATCACATGTGGCGCTGTGCAGATATCGCCAACATCGAGCCAACGGAGACGCAGCGCGGGCGCGTTGTGGCGCAGGATGTCGGTGCAGTCCTCTGGCTCCCACACCATCCCCTCCATACGTACGCTCTCGAGGCGCGGCAGCGCCTGCAACAGCCGCAGGAACTCGCTCGGGTCCCAGAAATCGCATGTGGATAGCCAGAGGTCCGACACGAGCGGGTACTGCGTCAGGAATATCTGCTGCGTCTCATTCTCCAGGTCGGCCCAGACGAGCGCGTCAAGCGAGAGTCGCTCGATCCGCGTGAACTGGCGTAGAAGGGGGCGGATCTCGTCGATCCACTTGTGCTCTGCGGGCTCGCCGTCGACGCAGACATCGATGCTCAGGCTCCGGACATACTCCGCGAGGGGGGATGTGTAGAGCTGTGTGAGATGGTCGAGGTTGCTGCAGGGATCGAGTCGCACCGACGAGTGGATATGCACGCGGCTGCGATCTAGCCATGCGTGACATGTGAGGGAGCATGCGGCAAGAGCTGTGCGCTGGTAGGATTCGCCAAGCAAGTCAATGACCTTGTCAGTGATCTCCTGAGGCAGGCGAGGAGACGTGAATGGGTCATTTCTAAGCCCGACATATTGAGAAGAGCACAGTGAGAGGACACGGCTGTCGTTAATGGCGTCGCAAAGGAACAAGGGTGTAACTGAACATACTGCCGTGTTAGCAATCGAACATACCCGGAGTTGCATTGCGGCACAGAGCATCGAGGCGTGCTTACCGCATGGTTTTAACATGGACATATTCGTCAACTTGAAGATCTCAGAGAATGCCCAGGACAAGAGGACGGATGTGCAACGGCGACGACCTGGAGTCTGTTCGAATGCATGACCCCTTTATTTAAGTAGACGAGTCGGGTGAACGATGCGAGAGAGCGGCAGATCGAATGGACTATTGCGCATATACGAGCGCTATTACCACCCAGAGTCCACAGTGTATTTGAAAAGGTGGATCGTGCCTCGCGCATCAAACCACACAAAGCACTGCATCAAAACCACTGTGGTTCTCCACTGTGGCAGGCATGGGAAAGTCGACACTTACACATACCACTTTTTACAGCAGACTTTAGCTTCAGCGTCAGGTCATCCGGCAATGGCATGGCCCTATAGGACACATCACTAGGATGCCCAAATAATGCAGTGGGTCTCATATACACCGATGTACATGCTGTTCCAGGCGAGATGGATCGCCTATCCCGAAAACTCTCTTGGAGTCACTCAAACATATATCACGGACATCTCCAGACACGTACGGTCTTTACTCGAACATCCAGGTCCCTGAACTCATATCCGTGTCGCGGTGGTTTATTTGCTGATCGCGCGACCACCGAATAACACAGCGATTCTGTCTAACCAATCCCAGGCCAGCCGCATCAGTACGTGATGCCTGTTACGACCGACGACGACTGGCGCAGAGCGTCATTTAGAAACGGAACTGCACAATAAGCTCATACAGCGCTTAAAACATTTGCCAGAAAACCTTTCGTATGAGGGACCGCTGTGATCGAATGATTATGGGATGCGCGGACATGGCATGAACCAACTGCCAACATGTCCAAGCGGAGAGTCGCGAACAATCATACCACAGAGGCCATCAGTGCGGTGGACGGGCTGCATTAGGAACTCACTTGCGCTGATGCGAGCTAAATGCACACCGTGACGCGCGACTCGCCTGTAGACTGTAAGCGCCATGTGTTGGTGTACGGCTCGGATATCTGCGACGAGCAGAAAGGTCGACAGTGCAAAAATAGGCACTGCATCGACTGATGAATCTTTGGACTTACCCACAAATGTCTCGAACATCTGATTTGCACTGAATCGTGGCGTGCGCGTTAGTTGGCCTCGTTAATTGAGTACGGAGGACACACCATCAACGTTAACGCCAGTTGGCTTTGATCTCGAATAATCAGATCGGCCTCGAGTCATCGATGGCTGAAGTACGACCTCTAGCTGGTGAAGATCACAACGGTTTGTGGCGATCTCAAGATAGTATGGGGCGTCGATCCAAACCTGAAATCATCACTCACCCACAGACAGACAGATCAAGTGGTCACGACATACGACGGAGCTATGCACGTTCACGAAACATCGTGCGTATGCATCGGGCTGCTAGATTTGATCTCCGCGACAACCGTACGCTGGGCACGATGCGGGCTAGACTTCATAGGCGGCCAGTGTCCAGATGTGTGCAGGTGCTAGGTCGATTAGCGTGCTGTAGAATGGGCCTATTGAATGATTGAAAGCTAATCAGTGCAACACACTCCGCAGACCGTCAACTCCATACGAGCGAATGCATCTGATAGCAAATCGATGAACAGGACAACACTGGAAGCATCCCAACATGAGTTGTAGATAACGGTTGTATGCAGTGTCACCTTTTAATTCAAGGCAACCGAGTTATGGTTCTGAACTGGAGAAGACGGCAACGTGGCACAGAACAAGACACTGTTCGACATGCATTGGAAGTTCAAAAACGCTAAATAGTACGCCTGAACAAGCGATGTAACGTTAGCGTGTCGATTACGGTGCAGACCATGTCGGAGCCGCGTATGTTTGTGTGGCACATATGTGCTGGCAATCGACGGGTGATGGCGCTCATACCCTGTTTAATGCAGTGTTGGGATTGTATTAAATCGATTAGAAATTGAGGCTGCGCGGTATAAAGGATTGTATACCTGTTTAATGCCGCCATTCAGCTGACACCTTCTCTGCATGAAAAGCGGGCTTCTGTGTCGAGAGAACAAGCAGAATCCTGCAAAGAGTCGTAGATTGCGGGTGACGCCATGGTTGAGCCAACGAATTCGATTGAGTCCTTGAATTCGACGCACAACTGTTGTGATGTCGACGTTGACCTTGTAGAAATACAACAACGTTCACCATAGCAATCCTGGATACCAGATCCCATCAACATGGCTATGTGGCTACGATATTGACACCCTCACTGGGACATATTCCGTTGCCATATGCATATAGACATGAGAATGCGGATATGCATCGGGAAACACGTTTCGGGAGAACATGCCTGAAACGTATGCCGCAGTCTTCACCGTGCCTAATAAGAATTGTGAAGGTTTCCTGGCAGTTTCTCTCTTGCAGCACGCACAATGATAGTGAATGAAGACACAGACGATTCATCAAATTTCAAAGTCAGAGTGAAGCTCCATTCTTCAGTGAACACATTTCCGGCACGGATCATACACCACAGGCACATGCGAGTGGTGGACAGCGCCAGCCATTCGGGACATATTTCAGATGTGTGAAAAGGAATGAACCAGGCTCTAGGCATCTTGCGGACATATTCATTGGACGCCAACCACAAGGCGGACATCATGAAACGGCAGCGAGGATAGTTGCCCCAAAAAGATGCGGCTTGTAATGGAAGCGAAGGGGACTGTCACATCGCCTGATGTCTCAATACAGGCAGTGATCTAGAACACCCTGCCAGTTACAAGAAACGCACTCGAACATTGGTCTATTGGGGCCAGACAACTGTGGTGCAGAGATAACCGCAGTCGCAGTACGGAGCAGATCCTGCCTCCGAGTTACCATGTTCCATGAGGGGCAAATGGCGCACTGAAAGGCAGTTCCATACCAGGATGCTCCTGGTACCCGAAGGATCCACGTATCATGCAGCTGACCACTCGATAACTGCGAATCAGACTAGAACACCATAAACGTCGGGAGAAGATCGTGGCAAACATCGCGCTGTAGATCCTCCAAGGAAACCGGATTTCCTCAGCTTGGATGAAAATAGACAGGTACCGCCTCGATAGGAGCCGTGCAATGGGGAAAGCTCTTTACCATTGTGCGCAGAACACATCGCAGGAGTCGGTTTGGCAGATGCATAACCGAGTGGTGCACCCTCAAACCGGCTGTCGACCCATGCGTTCTGCGCAGAGTCTTACAGCTGGTAAGCTGTGTCCGCACGCCCCAAAGGCCCCAGTAAGGCTTTCATAACATAATCTCGGGTGAAAAAAACTACAACCCCAAACCGAAGAAGAGGCCTCGCTGAGTCCAAGCCTTGCACCGGCATGCTGCTGCAGAACAGCACAGCCTCGAAACCACACGCAATGTAAAAAGTCCACATGACGCTCCGATCGGATGAGAAGTCAGGCACGGGCAAATTCGGCTCAAGTGAATCGCACAGGAAAACAATGTAGTATCCTTGAACACAGTACTCACATGAGACAAACAATTGCAACCAGAATGACCAATTTTTATGCGGAGAATTGCGTCTTCTGTGCGCTAGATGGCTGCCAGACCCGCTGAGCAAAAATTGAACCTAAGTGAATGTAACCTGCACGATCGTCGGTAAGTTACTTACCAGCGATGATGTACACGGACTGTCAATTTCGGCACTACCACTGGTGGCTAGTTTACTGCACACGCTGATCTTGCGGCTATTGCGGATTCATCGTGAACTTCCACAATGTACAGGCCAGTGCTTGCTTACACAGGCGACTTTTACCTTTTACAAGCCATAATGACCCGCTAGGATTAGAAATTTCAGTACCATACAAGAATCACCCAAGTTCCGGAAGATTCGAAAACACACGAACACCCAAGATGCCCGTTGCGCAGCAAGCAGCGGCCGAAACGCCACGGCAGCTCTTCGATCCGAGCCCATATCATTGCTGTGGTTAACATCTGACGAGTCAAGGACTCCATAGGGACCCTGATATGTTGCGGTGAAGGTTCTATGCATTACAACCCACTTGTGGGCGTTATTTATAAGCGCCCGCTCGGAATAGACATGTAAAGACACCTCGGGCTGCTGCTTATTGAGACCTGTAGCTGAAGAACTCGCAAAACGATAGCTATCATCATACTCAAATACACACATCTCCTGAATCGGAGACGTAGTGAACTTGAGTAGGACAATGACCGGATGAAAGACACCAAATCATGATTCATTAGTCGCAAGATCCACTCGGTAAATGTGAAGCGGTCGAATTCTGACCATACGGCGCGTAGATAAGAGCACTCCGAAATTGAACGTCAGAAATTAGAAGGAAAACAGCGGTCTTCCGACTAAAACTGTCTGACGACCGCTCTAGTCATCAACAATGACAAGTACTCACTAGTACTCACTGGGGAGTGGATTGTGGAAATCTGGCCATCGTCGTCACCACATACTAGAGGGTACGACATCGTGAGTCATGTGGGTACGAGTGTGGCTATACGGGAACACTGGATCACCGCAAAAATACCTACAGAAGCTCGGCTGAAGAACCTGACATCGTCTGCTGTGGGCCACGTGTCCCAGTTACGTCTGAGAATAGGAGTGAGGACATCGTGATGCACGACTAGGTGGATGACAGATGTGGTGTGCAGGATATTCCATTGGAGTATCATCGCACAAGTGACCTAACAGAGGTCGCGAGGGCCGAGGAGGCCTACTGACTCGGAGGAAACGAGAGCCCTGCGGACATTAGAAAAAGCTGTTTGTCAATGGCGTTAGAAACGAAGAACGGAGTGGGAGGACAGGATTGAATCTCAGATGAGGCTC
>JABYQE010000080.1:0-126446 GCA_022376435.1 Amylocystis lapponica | reverse complement strand
GGCACACCCTCGCCAACTACATCTTCGCTGTTCAAGCCTGGCACACACTACACGGGCAGCCCTGGCTCCCAATCGAGGCCGAAATCAAGTCCGCCCTGAAGGGCGCTGCGAAGCTCGCCCCCCCTTCCTCGAAGCGTCCGAAACGTGAACCGCTTCTTCTGTCGTTCATCGCGGAAATGCACTCCACGTTCGACGTCTCCCTGCCACTCGACGCCGCCGTCTTCGCATGTCTCACAACCACTTTCTTCTGCGCTGCCCGCCTGGGTGAGTTTGTGGTGCCCAACCTCAAGGCTTTTCAAGCGGACACCCATGTCAAACCATCCGACATCAGGTACGGTGAGGACCGCCATGGCCTGCGGGTCACCATATTCCACCTCCCGCACACCAAGATGGCTCCCCTCGATGGTGAGGACGTATACTGGGCACGGCAGGAAGGCCAGGTCTGGGACCCGGCAGCTGCCCTCGCCAACCATCTCCTGATTAATGCGCCGCCTCCGGGCGGGCCGCTGTTCGCGCGTCGATTCCAGGGCACCACGCGGCCGCTCACACGCAGCGACTTCCTCAAAAGAATTGACGCCGCTGCGGCCTCCCTCGGTCGTGCGCCGCTCAAAGGACACAGCATCCGCATAGGCGCGACCCTGGAGTACCTCCTGCGAGGCATCCCCTTTGACGTCGTCAAATCCATTGGCAGGTGGAGCGGCGACAGCTTCAAACTCTACCTCCGGCAACATGCCGTCATCATGGCCCCCTACCTTCAGGACTCCCCGGTGTTGGATGCGCACACGCGGTACACCATGCCCCCCCCACGATAGGCGCCATTTCACCGGTACGTCCGCACTTGTGTACGCAGCCCTTCTCCTATTAGACGGGAATCGCGAGCTTCACTGCGACGCGTCGTCAGCCTCCTTACACACCGGGAATCACAGCTCACTCTCACTTCCCCCCCACAGGTTCGGGCAGACGTTTTGGGCCCAAAAACCCTGCGGGTTTTTCCCCACCTCCTGCTCCATGAACTCCGCGCTCTCTGCTCGGCGCCGCCGGCGGTGCACTCTCATACAGCAAGCTTCGCGCAACGTAGTACTCATGTATTAGAATCCATCAGAGCGATACAAATGCCATATAGCGCATAGATCAGATTCTGAGCAGGCGCGAGGCACGAGCGCTAGCGCAGAAGTAAGTCTACGCGCGACTCGGCAGTGGTGGCGCTGGACGACCTTCGCCAGCAACCACGACTGTCGACATCCTCGCACTCGACGAACTCAGCCCACGCTAGTCGTCGGCCCTCCGCTCAGTTTTTCCCCCGCCCTCCGCTCCCTTTTCGCACCGTCTCGCCAGAGGCGGCATCACCTCATTGACTCGACGCGTCCACTCCGACTCCTGCCTGGGGCAGAGTCGTGTTCTGCGATGGCCCGCCCGCCCTCACAGCTCACTCTCACTTCCCCCCCACAGGTTCGGGCAGACGTTTTGGGCCCAAAAACCCTGCGGGTTTTTCCCCACCTCCTGCTCCATGAACTCCGCGCTCTCTGCTCGGCGCCGCCGGCGGTGCACTCTCATACAGCAAGCTTCGCGCAACGTAGTACTCATGTATTAGAATCCATCAGAGCGATACAAATGCCATATAGCGCATAGACATGACAGGGCGCGTGACTGTGCGTGACGGAGGCGCGCGCTCCGGCTCCTGGCCATGGACCGGTCCGGGTCACAGAACATATGGAACATCGCTAAGTACTCCGAATGGACTCTCGTAGTTCAGAGCCATGCGCCTCACTACGAGAATACACTAAATCGCATCTGTCTTGTTTTCAAAGAATAAAAAGAGATAGGAGCAACGAATTTTTAGTGCATGATACTTTCCACTTGAAACCCGATTCAGTGTTACGGTGTGGCACGGAGACTCAGTACTCAGAGCTCCGACTTGAACAGCAGGTCCCAATACGACTTTGTGGTGTGGTGGCGCGTCGTCCATTTGTTACAGCGCCTGCGGCGCACCCTGGTCCCTGGGATCTGCTCTCCCGATCTTCGAGAGTTTGAGATCTCGCACCGACACGCAACTGTGGAGCATCATATATTCTCAGCGGTCCATCAGCCGAGCTCTTCGCACCCCTACGACCACAACACCAGGACCTCCCGAAGACACATTAGGTTCGGAAAAATCGCGCGGAGCTAGACTCGTACTAACGTTGTACAAATATTCATAAACTTTGGTTTCTTTGCTGTTCAAGTTCTCCATCGAGGCAACCTGCGTATGACAAGGTCAGTCAGCAAATCTTCTCTACTTACCGAGCTGCTTATTTCCTGGACATCCACGTCAGCGAGATAGACTTGCACATTTTACGACCACCAATAGAAAATAAGTAGACAGCTTATCGGTAGGACTGACGCACATGCACGAGTGCGCGAACGTTTGGCCATGATTGTAGATTTCCGAGAATTCAAGATAGGAGGATGGGAAGAAATGCAAATCAAAACCACGGTTCGGCTTGCCGCCCTGAAGTTGGCAAAACGATGAGCAAAGCCCGATAACATAGCGAGTGCAATGTTCACCTTCAGACACAACCGTGATACTATTAATGTGCGCGTGAGCTAATTTCTAAAACATCAGGTCAGTGTCTCTGTCTCCGTCCGAGCTTACCTGATATATCTTCCGCAAGCTCTAACCGTGGAAGGGAGACGGCTGTATTTGTCATCGTTATCCGTGCGTAACAGTCCATGTTGATGTTGCGTCGACTCCAGCTATAGCTAGCCAGACAGCAGTATGAGCTAGGTGAACTCCGAGTCTACATGCCGGATATCCCCGCATCTCTTCCTCGTACCCCAGTTCGTCAACGGAAAGCCGTACGTAGCCATCGAGAGTGTGCGCAACCACAGACAAGATTTGTTAATGTCTCTTCCTTGCGTTCTGCACCACAGTGGACTCGAACGTGGCGTCGGATCACTGACTCGGCGCGTCGTGGCGAGGCCACGAAGATGTGCCGCCCCCGGATCAGCTCGAGGCTTCGGGAGCCAAGCTGTCGGACGGTTCTGGACAATTCGCGGAGCGGGTTATTTGCGAGGACGATGCGTCCGAATTGTGTCCCGATTATACGCTCGATGTGGTGCACGGTTGCTCCGTAAGTGTTGGTTCATTTGGGCGGGAGGCGGAGTGGATTCGCTCTGGCGGAGCGCTCGTGCCAAATTGCAATTGCAATTAGGTGGGGAGAATACTGAACAGGAATAAAACTGCAGGCCCACGGAGCATGCACGTGTGGGAGATACTGCAGTGGTCGCTGTGGAAAGCCAAGAAGCAAGCTATGGAGCGGACGCCAGTCTTGTCGCCAATCTAACATCTGCCTTCAGTACTGGCGATTCTGCTCCTAGCAAGTACTGGAAATTCACCCCGCAGGATTGATTCACTCTGCTACGCCCTGCTTCTTTGATTATCTGGCCTGCTTTTCCTGCCGCTCTTCCCTGTACCGCTGTACTTAACGCCCCGCCGTATCTATTCTGTCCTTCCCGGCACACGGAGAAGGCCTCATTCTGTACAGTGCCAGTGCCAAACGCCACGGAGATCGTGCAATTCCGTCCTAGCACCGTTGGCGGAGCGCGCCTCAACTCAGGGCCCGTTCGGCACACCCGCTTGGTCCCGGGCCCGCCGCCAAATTCAGGTCCGATATTGGACTTCAATGTGGGCTGCAGGCGCGGGCCCAAGCGGGGTTGCCGGACGCGCCAGTTCCTGCGCCAACACTCATTCACAAGGTGCGTCGGACCACAGTCTTTCTCCGGCTCCCTTGCGCTATCCAGGCTCGGCATCTCTGCAGTCGTCATGCGCGATTGTCTCTCTGGTGGTGCGGGAGGCTATCTACGTTTAAACCACTCTCTCGTAGGGAAGTCGCACGGATGTACGGGCTGTCTTGCTTCCTAGCTACCCCTTCCACAGACTATCTAATATTTATGTGGCTGAAAACCCAACCCGCCCACGCCGAATGGCAGAGCCCACTGATTCCAAACATGGGTAGTTTACGAGTCAGTTGGTGGTGTTGTGAGTTCAAAAACTACGATTTGAGGGCAGTAACTTGGCATGGTACTGCGTTACGTACGGAATACTGATACATTGGAACTTTACACGACAGCGTCCTGTGAGGCGACTGTAAGCTTTGTGTCCTCATCGTCATTCTACATCAGTCTCTGCTCCTATTTCGACATCAACTCCACCGTTTTCGTTTGTTCCATTAAATTGGCCGTGCCCATTGGTCGCAATGTTGAGGCAAGAACTGCATCGTTCTCGCATGACATCCATAACCAACCTCTGATCTTCCAACATTCTACAGAGCCTCGTCAATGGGGTATATCCAAGAAACAACAGTGGGTACTCGCATATCCTCGCACTCATTTTCGCAATTGTGTGCACTCTGGTTGTGGAAGCTGCTCAGCCTACAATTCAGGTCGTTGCAATCGATCTGGTCCCAGTCAGCGAAGGGCTACGGTGACTCGGGACAACTCACGTAGTGTCTCCTGGTGGGGTACTGATGACCGCAGGCGTACTCAACATACGTGATCAGATGGTAGCACATTGTGGTTCGGAGGCAGAGCGTGATCCGTGGGCATCCAGTCCGACGCACTACTGCCTTATATCCGTCGAGGCCCTGGATCCTAGTCGGACGTCCACCGCTGATGTCTTGCAATTTTCGTGGCCAATCACCCGGGGACGGTCCTATGGTGGTGTATTTGGGCAGGTATGTGGGATGTTTAGGCCGGGGTAACCAGCCCAATCGCCGCGTCGGGTCTGAGACTTGTGGCTTGATTGGTTGTCTAAGGTCTGCGCGGAATTTCTGGCGGCAGCAGAGGATTCTTGTCTCTAGATTCGGCACTTCATCAGCCTCTTGCAACAATTGAGTGCGAGTGACACAGTATACCAGACCTCTGTGGGGGCTTGTGGACGTTGGTACCATATCGAATGGACGGATTGATGTAAGCCAAGACAGGGATGTCTCATTTTGAGCGAGTGGCGGAATTGCGGAGTGCTGTACTATGGCAGTATTTGCTTGCAATTGGCACCGATACTATATCAACAAAGCTTGGTTGTATCACTGGACGTTCCTCCGACGTCTGGATGACTTGTCTTCTGTGAAGGTAGACGGACGCAAGATCGAAGCTACTGTAACAGACTGTCGGCTGGCTTTCGGCCAAATAGTGACCGCTCTGTACGGGCCCGTCGACCAGGAATTTGGCGCGGTGACCGTGCCCTGATCTGGCGGCGCTCAGAGTTAGGTCCGTGATCAAGTTCGCATTAATGGTCCGATCAATACGACGGCTGTGTTCGTCCTTCTAAGGTCCTTCTCCAATTCTTCAGAGCTCTTTGCTATCTTCAATTCGACATCGAAATTTCGTATATAGACCTCAGAAGGAGTTCTCAAAATCTCACAATCATGCCTGAGTGGATAGTATTTCGGTCGTAGCGTGTGCAAGTTGCAGACACAACTCGAATTTGTCGACCTCTCACAACGGGTTGATTGATCCCTGCTACTGCGGGTTGTTACCAGTAATTGCTGGTATCTGATCCATAGGACTGCTGTTCTATGTGTATGTTCTGCCAGTGGTCTAGTGGTCGCTGTCGTCCGCGTCGCGAAGACTTGGAGGTTTGAACCATAAATGACGGGGTTATGTGGCACGTGCTGGTGTATCGTCCGGATTTAGATTTGAGCGCTTGGGCCCCATCACGACTCGGACTTGCTCTAAGTCTTTCTCTACCGCGACTTACGACCACTGTGTCGCTCAAGAGAACATGTCCGCTAATCACAACTCTCATGTCCCTGCCGACCTGCGCAGGATGCAATCTGCAATCCAGGTCATCTACAGTGCCCTGGGGCCATCTTCTCAAAAACCGTGGCTCGGCCTCGAGCCTCGCACGCTCCTTCTACCGCATCTATCTCTTCAGCTACGCCTTTGGACAAAGCTGGAACCACCATACGGATTCTTCTTCACGACACGCAAGCCAACCTCGAGAGATTCTCTGACCGGGTAATCACATTGACTGGCGGCATAGATGAAACGAAGAGAGAGATCACGACAATCCACAAGCGATTCGAGCAGGATCGTGAGAAGCTGGTTGAGGGTAGACCTCGGTAAATACTAGGCGCATACAACGACCCCCGTACGACTTTGTCCTGCTAACAATATACGCTGCGATAATTTTCACACATTTCTTGACAGTTAATAGGTATCAGGCGGAGGTACTCGGTCGCCCAGTGCAATCACCCGAAGTCGACAAGCTTCGCGACGACTTTTCAGTAGTTAATCGCAAATCCGAAGTTTTGGACAAGATAGATGTCCTTCATATGGTCTGTTCTGTAAAATATCTCGTATGATAACACGCCTCTTCTAAGTTTCACCTCAACCAGATGCGATTACAAGCTCTTCAGACTCTGCCAGACCAGCATGCTCTGGCTCCGATCTTACCCCTCCTTCAGGCAGTGCCTCTCCATATCAAATATGCTCGGAACCACATCAAGGAAGCCGTTCTTGACGTACAGCGCTGTTCCGGCATCCCTTCCTCGTCTGCTTTGACATCCCGAAAGAGCACGATGCGGACAGACCCCTCTTTCCTCCACTCAAGATGAAGCCACGCAGTCGAAGAAGCGGCGTCGATTTGACAGCGAAGCTCCGAATCTCTGAACGCAGGACTCCATCAAGCATGCCATGCACGATATTCAGCTCGGGGGTCAAACGTACCTTTAAATCACCCTCAACAGTATTCAGTGCTACCTGTACCGGCTTCCGATAGTCATGATGCTGTCACACCTAGCTCTCACAACGCATTAATTCCAGACCTCACATCGCATGCATCTTGCCGATTCACTCCGTAATAACTCAATTCGTTCCTTCTCGGGACGGTTGCTCAATGTAGAAGGCGTACTGCCCAATATAGATATAGGACGCGCCAATCAAATCGTTAGTGGAACCACACCACGCAGCAACAAACGCACCACGACCATCCGCTATTATACTCCGCCACCTAAGGCACGGGTTTTTACAGCACGCTGAATGAAAGCTTTATACCGCTAGATGACGACGATGACGGCGAGCCCTTGATGGAGTGGTATGTCATCCATAACGGTGGAAACTGCTTTCCTTCATTTCGCTTACAAGAAAATAAACAGTAAGCGGAGGACAGCAGAACGCAATAATGCACATGCGGGGAACTCACGAACAGAGGCTCCGCGAGCAAGGCCCGCCGATTTCCCAGGCTCATGGGCTTTCCGCCAGTACTAGGCCCCAGCACTGCTGTTGACGTCGACGAGCGTGAGGATGTTGTCATGATTACATCATGCTAATGCGGGCGATGCGCCGTGAAAGCGAGCTCCGTCGCATCGTGTATGCGCGAGGGGCGCCCTGGGGTCTTCTTCGGAAGAGACCGGCGGGTGGGGCTCGAGATGCTACTGAGAGGGGCATAGAGGAATTAACGCACGTCACGCAAAGTGACGCAAACTAACGCACACTACCGCCGAAGTAACGCACGCCCGACGCACGCTTAACGCACACCTACCGCACACCTACCGCAAGTTCACGTTACACTTACAAGAACAATCCTAGAATTTGAATGTTCCAAAACAGTGATGGCGAGAGGAACTAGTGAATTTCGGCTGTAATATTCAAATCGAGAGTGGTAAATTAGGAAGTGAATCTCATATGTCAGGAAAGGAGAGACTGGAAGTGAGTAGAGATGTTGAACTCGGTCACACTGCAGGCTGGCTGCAGCAGGACCAGATAACCATATATAACATTCCCATACTCAAAGGCTAACATACAACATATGCAGGCTGCTGCACAACAGACGCAGAGGCTGCCGCACAACAGACGCAGGCTGCCGCACGCTTAACGCAGACCGCCGCACAGGTAACGCAGACCACTGAATGTGTAACGCAGCCCGCCGCACAACTAACGCAGGCTGCCGCACAACTAACGCACCGTTACGCAGGCTGCCGCACAGGTAACGCAGGCTGCCGCAAAGATAACGCAGTGTGCCGCATAAGTACCGCACGTGTGACGCACGCTAACACATTTTAGTCACGCAAGAGAGTAAAGCTAGTAAAGCATCACAAGTGCACAAAAGGTGCATACTAACACATGAGAGAAGATAAAATAAACATACCGTCGCACGTCCGACACAGACTCAACAAAAATATTAGTGCAGTAACAGAAGGCCCCATTAATACGAGTCCCGGCGGCGGTGAGAGTCGTGTCGCAGTGAGCCGTATTACCATATCGGGTGGTGCTGAAGCGCAGTAGCGCCCGTGCGTTAGCTGTGCGTCACTCGGTGCGTTACCTCTGCCGGCTGCTGCTTCACTTTGCGTCCTTTTGCGTTACCTGCGTTAATTTCTCCAGGCCCTACTGAGAGGGCTGGATTTCTCGAAGGGCGAGACAGACTGCGCGGCAGGCGTACGTGGCCTGATTTCTGTGGAAGCAACATGCCGGGTTGCGGGAAATAGTACCGATGACCACTGCCTGACGGTCATTAATTGTGTTTGTCGATTTCGTGGCCGAGGAAGCACCAGTTCGAGCAGGAGAAACGCACGAGACGCCAAGATCGGAGACTGCAGAGGGAGATATAGACAGACTAGGTCGGACGGGAATCTTGAGTAAACCCCGTAGATGCGGCAGCAGCAACAGATCTCAGGCCATTGCCGGTAGAGAGCGGAGAGCGTCCAATGACTTACCACATGCGATAGTGGACTCCTCTGGCGAACCTAAGACGTCGAGTCTTCGTAGTTGATCGCCAAATCTTGTCATGGGTGGAAATGTCGGAACTCCGTTGAAGAGACTTGTCAGTTGTAACACATGGATTTTGGGATAGGAGAAAATATGGGGAATTATGCACTGAATTACAGGAATGCACGGGAAGTCGACCCAGTGGGAAGTAAATATATGCCCGACTCGGCCCGTAATTCACTACTTTTCTTTGGCCGACATTGGTCGATACAAGTAGAGAGCATCGATATCTACGAGCCCCGAGGTCGTCGTTGGCTTCAATACACACTAGGTATCTATGTTCGCGGTACCAGTGTAATATTGCGGGAGGGACGGTTGATGGCCCCGTGCTGCGCCAACTTCTCGGACTCTCCTTCCATTGAGGGTGACTTGTGCGGCCGGATTCCCATTTGCATTCCACACTATCCCATCGTGTCCGTCTGTTTTTGCCAGCTACGGTCGAACTATCCGACTTTTATATCTCCGCCCTAGCGCAGAAGTGGACACAGTGAAGTTCGCGTATGTGAAAATTTTAATACTTGGCCCGCCTCGAGATCAACCATCCTTGGTGATGTCTGCATGTCGTATGTTATCCATGGCGTATCCAACGATGAACACCTTTTATGCAGTAGCCCGAGGACTGCGAGGGCAGTGCCCGATCCATGGTCACATCGAGCTGTGTTAGACGATTCCCATGGATGGAGATACTGGTGAGTGACGGGGTTCAGTTGATGGTGTGAGATCTTACGTGATGTCGGTTGACGAGGACTTGGGTTTGACCTAGTTGAGACCCAGACAAGACGAGCACCATGGTGACACGGTTTCTCTGAGTCAAATCTTCGTGCAAGACAAGAGCTTTGCTCACCGCTGATCTGGTCGCAGGGTGAATGAGACCGAGCTGATGACCTAGTATATCCTGTGAGTGCATAGTTTGTCCGAATTGGTGTTACTATCCGCCGTGACCGATCCGTTGCGTTAAGATCCATGTCTAATTTCAAGGCTCGCTTACGCAGATAGTCAGCAGATATCATGCACTCCCAGTCAGGGTCCTGACAGGAAGCCAGGCTCCAGAGATCTCTGTCTGTGATCGACAGACCTGTATCTCTCGAGCCCGGCATCAAGCTCATCCGACACTGATACACACAAGTTCCATTTTTGTGTGGTAATGAGGAATCGGTCCAGACACCGCCCTGGCCGCATCCTCTACTGGAACGTCGTGGTCCGTTTTACAGGTGTCCACAAATTAAGGCTAGTGGCATTTTCCCGCGCCACACCCTCCATGACGTTTGTGGCGATTGGGGATATCCTGCACCTATGGCAACACCTACATCTTGGCATCTGAAGATTGTATCAGGCACTGACTCTAACGCTGCAACACTAACATCTGCGGGCTGCGGACGCAATCTGCGGGTCGGCAACTCGGAAACTTGGACGGACACGCACCAGACGATGTCGCGGTGCTGATGACTCCGCTATTTTCCAAAATCAATGCAAGATAGCTGCATGTGAACACGGTCTTCGTGCGGCGGGGACCCACGTTGATCAGCATTCGCGCGGGGTAAAATTTGAATGACGCCACCTTCAATTGAGAAAGGGACATGCACAGCGCGGAATGCATGCCCTCGCTGTAGACGGGCTCATGAGAGTGCATTTCCTAGTCTAGAATCAAGATACGCAAGGCGTGGATTTGGACCAACCCTTTGGCGCATGGATGTCGCATCATTGGTAGTCGGGGAAGGAACGGACCAGATTTGGCGTGTCGTAGCACGTAGAGTGTGTTGTATAGCAGCGACAGGGTTTCGGAAAACTCTTCCCTTTCACTGTTCGCCGAACCTGCGACAGGTATTTAGAACAATACGGGCGGGTGCCTTCGCCCACCACGTAAGCCTGCAGGTCATCCGGGTCACATTTCTCAGCATTTCCGTCCTGTGGCAAGCCTACAGAGCAGACCAAGCAACATAGCGGGAAGGAAGAGAAGGGACATGTATCGGGATTTCCATTTCCTGCTCAGCGATCCAGGCTGGCAATCCCCGCGGCCTCTAGAGCGCGCCGTCGCGCAAACTTACTGGAAAACGTTGGGAGGCGGCGTTATCTAGACTGACTGGCCACGGGGATTATTGGCCACGGAGATTGGACGATCCTGTGGGTCGCATGTCACGGTGAGACGAGATCTTCACATAACTTGGATATAAAACAGCAACCACTCACCTGGCACGTCTCCCCAGCCCAACGTCCCACTCACTTGTTCTCCGACCCAGATGTGTTTTACCGTTGTCACCAACATCCGGTTCGCCTGCGGGCACTACTTTCCTGTGACGCGACAGACCGTGAGTCGTCTCTGCACCTGTGACACTCCGCTGACGTTGTTGCAGATTGACTGCACCAACGACAGCTGCAAGCTGAGCAGTTACCACAAGGCAATTCCGCACGACTGCAACAATGAATGTGCGCAGACGTACGTACTGTGCCCGACCATCAGCCCCAGGTTGTGGGACGCTGACCGACAACAACGCGTCTACAGGAGACTTGACCAAACGCAAGTCCTGCAGGAGCCAGACAACCGTTGCAGCGCGTGTTTAGAGGCCCCACATATACCGTCAACGGACACAAACGCGTGCGGAGGAGTTGAACTGGGGAATGTGGTAGTGATATTTCCAGGCAAGAGGACGACAGAAAGGGAGTTCAATCGCAAATTCAAACTATACGAGTCGCGAGGAGAATAACTCGAAGAAGCAGACTCTGGCGTCGGCGATGCACCAAATGTCAAGATCAACGAACTGTAGACAGACGCGTTAGAATGCCAGAATCGCTGGAATTCGGACTCTGCAGCATCAATGCTGGAGCCTAGCCCGCGGAAACACCACGCAAACATCCGCCAGCTCTGTGATGATCATACCAATTTGTCAGAGACGGCGAACTCATAGAAATCGCTGTCTGCGTGTTAGCATTTCGATTGGCCCAGAAGACGTTGTATCGAGGGTTCAGACGTTCAGGATGCAACTGACGACATCCCGGCCACTCGCGGGCTTTACAAGGCCCCATGTTCATCGCGTGTGAGCCATGGAGACAAGGAGGCCTTCTGTTGTCCCCACGGCTCGCCATACGAAGGACCCCAATGCAGGAAGCGTGCCTTGGGACATGTGGTGTGCTCCCCGTCAAGACGCAGCGGCGTGCAATGATTGTTACGAGCGTCATTGTTTGAATCCGCAAGATGGAATCATACGGAATCATAAGCAAGGAGCGGAGAAATCTTTCTTGGCAGAGCATCTCGGAGAACGAGATAGCGAAAAACAAAGCCGAGGGCGGAGGATTGCTGTGTAGCCCTACTAGTGCGCATGCGGGCACCTGATCGGTTCTGCGGGAGAGAGTCGCTTTTACCGCAGCAGTGTGATAATCCCGCCGCACCGGAAGACTGGCGCTCACAGACGCGCACAGTAGCAAGGTGAACCGACAGGATGGCGCGCTCAATTTGAACGTCACACGCAGCGCATTTGTCATCCACTCCTCTCATACTTATCCATCAGCAACAGACAGACGTGGCGACTTGGTGGTGCCATCGAAAATGCCGCAGGGCAGCCACCACGGAATGATACGGTGGTACGTACGCATTCCATATCGAATGCACCACGACTCATCGGCTCCGGGACAAGCTGCCCGGGGCCGACGCCGTACACAACAGCGAAACTCATGGAGAAAACGCCCAAATCCATACGAGCCTCACAAGTACTACAGAGCAAGAGAAGGCGAAAGTCATCCAGGAAGAAATCCTAGCAAAGGATCACTCACTTAGGTCGATCGAAATCGGAAGGTACTGCCAGAAATTCAGTATGATGAGCAGTCTCGAGATCTGAAATTCGGATCCGTCTGAACCGTCGTACCAGGCGATCACTCTCGAGACTCCGGCGGAGGAGTTATTGGATCTACAATGAGGTGAGCGTTGTGGAGAATTGTGTGGTCATTGCGCAGACAGGAGCTTGCCGTTCCCAGCTACTTAGGCTGCTCGTTGTGTAAGCTGAAAATGGTATCCTAGCGATTGATGTGAGACAGTACTCACATAATTTTATCTGCCTCTACAGACACTCGATACACCCTACTGGGTCGGGGAGCATTACCGTGGTCAACGCCAGCCTGATAGCCAAGTCGGATGGTAAGGCTATCGGTGAAAGATGGGATAATCATCTGCGCAACCTGAGGAGCTTGATGGTCCCTGCGAGAACGAAGACGTCTGAATCTGTGATGTCCGGTACGTATTACATGCCTCCAATTTGCGGACCTTAATGATGTTTGATATCAGATATTGTGGATTCGTGCGCGCCTCCGTCACACGCAGTGGTTGTTGTGCGCAAGCCAACCTGCTGAGATGGCTGGCACAACCACCATTCCTAGAAGCAGATACCTGCCACCCGCGATCGACCGTCGCAAACCCATGTTCTTCAACGTCTGGCCGAGTGGAAGAGCTCTGTTCCACTCGTGAAAATATCTTGAATGCCGATTGCAACATCCACACTTACACCGCTATTCATTCGTAGCAGACCGCTGAACGCCTATCGCCCGTTCTCCCCGCGGTTGAGAGATGAAGGCTCCGAGTCGCTCATCGTCCACTAGGCTGCGTGGCATGAGATCCATGTGTTGCTTCAGCTTGCTGCGGACCTCTCGCTTTGTCGCCGTCGTTAGGTTCGCGTTTGGAGGGATATCCCCGACGGCGCATCGGATGTCTGCGTCGGACGTGCCACAGGATGGCATCGCTGATGGCAGACTCGAGCTTGCTCTTGTCCGTGGGGTCAAGCCAAGTTGCTTGTTATCTCCTCGTCCGACAGCGAGTAACGTAGGTTGTACGAGTAGGCCTCAAGGCCGTTCTTCGCCGTGACAGTCTCCCCGTCCTCAAGGGCAACGAGTCAGTATCGTCTATAAGAGAAAGGACTGGTGGTGCTTCCTTCCCCTTATACTTCCTTGCCTCCGCCTCATCATGACTGACCGTGTATTCGATCTCCTCCTTCGACAAGAGACCCTTGTCTTTTGTGATGATGGTGTGTAACTTCCTGGTCATCTTGTCGGACGTCGAGACGTCGAGGTCGATGACCTCGATCTCCGTCACAGGGCGCTGGGGAATACTACTGGTAGAACGGAGGTTTCAGCCACCGAGGCGCGGCGAGGATTTTGCGCAAATTGCCGACATTAGTTACAATAGAATGCCGTTCGAGGGCGCTGGTCGCGATGTCGTTGACAGGGCGGGATCACAAGCTTCGCTGTCGGTGTCGCACTCCTGACACCCCGCTTCCGACGGGCGGCTAGCCAATCCCACGATACGAATCGGGCACCGTGAGACGCCCGTACCTGCCCCTCGCAATGTTACGTTATGATATTGGAGCGCGGCGTAGCATCGTTGGATGCAGAGGGCCTACATCAAAGCAGGGCTCACACATCTCGTTGCTCCGCGGTTCTTCGAAGCTGTCTGCAGTGATAGGTCTGTAACAGCTGCTTCAAGTTGCAGCACAATAGGCCGTCCCAAAATCCGGGGGTAGCTATAGCCAAGCAGCTGGAAGGGGCAAGGCGCGAGTCCTCGGTCAAGCTGTCCGCCACATGTACATGGGCTCCCAGGTCAGCAACGGGACTGCCGTCGCAAGTCAGAGTCATTGTGGATGTTCGCGACATAGTGTACGCATCAGGAAAGGAAGGGGCCCGAAGTGGGAGGTTCGTTTCTGCTCAGCGTCTCGCGAATCTGGAGGTCCCTGCTCATGTCTTCTACCAATTTCCACTGTCGCAGTGCACCGAGCGATTGGCCAGCGCGAATGGAAGACGCCACGAATGCACGTCGGAAGGAATGGATCATCGCATGTTCTGTGGATAAAACGGTGTCCACTCGTCTGGGATTGGCTCTCCAGTCCTGAGCTCTGCCCTCTTGCTCGACGACTAGATGTGCTTCAAACTGATCACGTCCATTGGGTACGCCTGCGGACACCAACATGCCGTCCAACAGCACGCCGTACGTCGCTTCTGCACCTGCGGAATTACGCTGATGTTGTCGCAGGTCGATTGCAGCAGCGAGTACTGCAGACTGAGCAGCCGCCACAAAACCACAAAGCACGACTGCGACAACATATGTGGGCACATGTGAGCATTCCCGAACATCGTCCCTGGACAACGTTGACCACGATGCGGCCGCAGGATGCTCGAGGATCAGATTCTGGTGGTGGAAGAACGGCAGGCACAGTGCAGCACTTGCCTGCAGAATCCCACACCCGCGCCCACGACCAACGGACGCAAGCATCCACGGATAAATGAACCTGTAGAATGAAAGGAAGATGACTGCCAAACAAACTAGGACGATGAAGACCGATTGCAGCCGCTAATTGGTCAGATATTGCGACACTTACACGGTCGAGAGGACTGTTGTATATGCATTCATCATCAGCGAAACGTACATAGGAAAGTATCAGAATGACCGATTCGCGAGAGATATCGGTTCTTGCGACACTACGCCAACAAATCGACGCATACTGCCTCAAGGGCAGGCGGCACAAGCATTTCTCCAATATTGCAGCTCTGGACGTCTGAGATGCAATCATTAGACCGATCTGTTGGTTGCGGCGAACTGGTAGCTTTGGAAGTTTACACGCCAGAACTCGGATGAAATCTTGTTTGTATTGAGGGTTCGCCTGACAAAAGGTCGAGCCTCCGTCCATTGCGCGTGAGCCGGAGAGCAAATGCAGGGATTCATCGAGAGCGCCGCAGCATACGAAGAGACCTGTTCCGGCGTCCTTCGAGAAAAGATGCATAGTCCTTGTCGAGACGCAGGCACCTGGTAGGCGTGTAGCTGAAGTGGGAAGACCTCTGTGTATGGCTGCGACGAATAAGGCACTTAGCCTAAGAACAGAACATTGCGACAAATGCCGGGAGATGCGCCGAAGGCTGGCATGCCATGAAGCAATGGAGAATTCTGGCGCGCGGCACATGAGAAGAGGAAATAGCAAGACGAAGCTAAGCTGCCAACAGCTCGAAGATTGCCGCGTGTCCCGCGTTCACCCGCCATTTTGCCCGCTCGAGTCGGTGTAGGCCATGCCTTTTCGGCTAGTTACTGCTCATCCAATTTCCAGCAGCAACACGCCGAGGCGAAGCACGAAGGATGGCCAGAACAATAGCCTCACGGTCCATGCAGCACACGTCCACATTCGACAAGGCTTGCTTGTCAAGACGCCCACGGTCTCGAGATGAGCCGGAGATTCGACGGCGCTCCAATAACCCACAGCGCGCCGATCGTCCACGGCACACTTATGACCCGGGGCGCCCGTGATGGCCGTCGGTGATGCGTAGAGAAGATGACCCGCCACTGCCGCCACCGTCGCCGCCAAGAACAATAGCTGGGCGAGCCTGCAGAAAGGGGACGTGATGGAGGTACTGTACGTACCACAATTTGGGTTCAAACCACCCCCGCCTCACGATCTCTATGACGAGACGCCCGGAGGACACCGCTCGATGCAGTCCCTACACAATAGTAACGCATGTGTGCAGTTGCCCACTTTGCAATACACTAGAAAAGTCGCTGAGCACAGTTCAGAGACTTGAGGACGGTGGTGTGAGTGCACTAGTAAATGGCCACTCACTCGGGCGATGATGTCCGGTCGGGATTGTGGGAACCTGGATATGGTGAGCCATTCGCATGCTCGAGTGCCCTCGAACTCGTACCTTTTCCAGACGAGCGCTGGAATCCATGATGATGCCTGTACCAAACGTGGTCCCACAGACAATCACTGAGAGGAATTGTGGCCTCGCACTGGTATCAGGCGAGCTCTCGGAATGTTTCGTTCATGCCGAGCAGTGTTTAACCTTGCACGGCGTGCACTGTCATGCAGGTGACGCTTGCGCACCACGTACGATATCCTGACGCTCGAAATGACGAGATAGTACTCACAAAGCCGTCTGCGCGGAGAACCCTTTGAGGCTAATCCGACGAGTCCTTTCCGCTCAATGCAGAACTTGCTGTCTCCATGGGGATAGCCTGGAGATGTGAGGACACATCGAGAAAATGCTACGGAAACAGGAGTGTAGCAGTTATGACGGGATTGTTGAAAATGGCTTCTGGTGGGAGGCCGATAGGTCCTGTCTGCGGAGCTGACAGTCGAGTCCAAGACGTTGCTATACGTGTGACGATACGAATTTCGGGGCGGCCAGGATGTAAGCTTTCGGGGACAGACCTGGATAGATATTGATATTAACTGTGGGATGAGGTTTCTCTCGCTGCAGGCAGCAGGTTGAACGCGTGTGAATTCAAGTTACGATGTCTTTGTATCCGGCGATCACATGCAAGCCTGGTATGTGCTCCGTTTTCCGGATCCTTCTCAACTGATGGCAATATATATATAGGTACCAGACACTCGGGAATGCTCTGCGTATAGTAAGTAGTTAGGGTGTGCGAGTCGGCGTCCAGCTCAGCGAAATTCCAGAAGATCGGGGCAGTACACTGTCGCATGCGAAGCAGATCTGGAGAACTCGCAGACCCCAAATACTGCAGAACCTGTATATGTCGGAATTGGCATGCTGCGCTCACGCCTATTGCATAGGTGCGTCGCCAAACGCCACGAGCAACAACTCGAATGCTCCACAGTACCAGGAAACGTACTTGCATGCTCCCTTCGTTTGTTTGTTCAGATGTTGCCCGCTGAGAATTCGTTTTCTAGGACGTCGTACGGAGCATTGCGACTGCTCCAAGCCCACAACAACCGGTGGCGCCCTACCGTATCACATCCACGGATAGAAGACCTTTTCCTGCTCATACTAACCTAGCCGCCGGTGCACAAATGATCAGCCTTACATCGATCTATGACATGTGATAGGGAAGAGAATCGGAATATTTGGAAGTTGCGACCGACATGTTCATTTGTTCGCCACCTACTTAGACGGACCAATGAATTTGTTGCGCCCCCCGAACATTTTCCACACTGCCTACCGAAATTGCCACGTCGAAAGAGAAAGCGTACCGTTGAAGGGGGATTTGCTGTCCTCCAGCTCAATACTAAATCAGCTTCAAGTGAGTGCGTCCCACACTGCTCCGGGTGCTCGACGTGGGCTGTAAATGGACCCGCCACGAACACTGGGCCAGATCTCATCGGTTCCAGTGTCTTGGCAGGCCTCTTCCAGGCGTTGAGTCAATGACGAAGAGATTCATCATAGCGAGTATACCGGAACATTGTCCCTAAGGTGGAATTCAAGCGCCAACAGCTTCATTTTTTGCGTGCAGATACATGTCTGCAGGAGCCGTCGGAAACGGATTGGAGCCAATTGCGGGGCCGTATCGTAATTTCCGAGTGGTATCGCTCCCTGTAATATTCTCCCTTCCCCAATTACTCTTTGACGGTGTAGTAGACTAATCCTCAGCACTCAAGATATCCATGGATGACTGACAGCCCTCCGATGCGCATCAGTGTCCATACATTCCGGATGCGCTCACTCAATTTCTCTTGTGATTGTTCATCAGGTAGGGTGTCAGCACTTTGGACTCCGGAGGTGCGTTGTTCTGTTCGTGTCTACATTCTCCTGATACCATTTCAATTAGGTCTGCAATTTCACACTGACATTCCTTCATCTAGTTCTCATCAATACGCATCCGCGCGCGGTGGCCAGAGATACAATTGAACATTCTGCTATCCAGACCTTCATGCGCTATGTGTACTGTTACCACGGTATACTCTCTACGGCTGAGACGAAGGACGTCCTGCGCTGGATCAAATGATTCGGAAAAACCTGTCCAGGGCTCGTCCAACGCCGCCGAAGAATCCTAGAGCATTGTTCCTAGTACTCTGCTGCCGCAGAGTCTCAATCTCCTCCTTCATGCGAGAGCGCTCTGCCTCGGAAGCAGCCGCGTTATCGCGCATCGTCGCGTGAAGCTCGTCGATTCTCGCCTGCCTCGCCTCCCGTGCTGCCTCCTCAGCCGCCAACGCAGCCATGACCTCCTGGATCTTCGCGTCCGACCGCTTCTTCTCGTCAGCGTATTCAGACGAGAGTCGCTCGCGGTCGCTTTCGATGCGCTTCACATTGGCCTCGAGGTCCATGCGCACCTGGTCCAGCTCCTTGCGTGTCTCTTCGTCCTTTGCGAGGAGCGCCTCGCGCATCTCCTCCTGCACCTGCGCCAGCTCCGCGCGCTGCTTCCGCACGAGTTCCGCCATCTCGCGGGAGAGCTCCTCGCCTGCGTCTGTGTCCTCCAGCTGCCTCCCCTCGTCGACGAGCTGCTTCTGAATACTCAGGGCCCGTGGGTGGTTGTTGATCAGCTGGAGGAGGATTTCCACTGCAGAGGCGCGGGTATTGTCGTGGCGCAGCATCTGCGCACCGAGGTCGAGGACGGGTTTGAATAGGATCTCGTCCGTCGCAAGCTCGAGCTCTCGTGCTGCTCCACGCTCCTCGGAGACCTCGCTCCACATGTTTGTGGCGATAATGACGTTCTTGAGGGTGTCGTCCCCGCACAGCTTCCTGAACATGGAGAAGTTCCGTCTCGAGATCCCGGTCATGCGGAAGTCGGAAATACGGTGTATGTAGATGACGCCGCTGAGTTTCCTCCCGTTCTCGTATCTGTGCGGTTGTAGAATGCTGGTGAGTGGATATATCCAGGGAGACTAGACTGCAGCACACGAACATGGTAGACAGGTATAGCGCGATCATCTTGAGAATGTCCGTATCCGACTTCGTTGTGTCGTCGAATCCCGGAGTGTCAATCAAAGTGACTCGTCTTCCGAAGAGCTCGAAGGTCCGCGAGGTCTCGACTGAGCTGGTGCACGACTTGAGACCATTCCCCACGTCCAGATGCGAGCCGCTGACCAAGTTAATGAACTGAATAACTGTCAGCTTGCACTAGAAACATAGACGAGGAAGGGCCAACCGTCGATTTGCCAGACCCGGTGGCCCCCATAACTCTACATTACCTTCGTCAGCCTCCAACTCACCAGATGCTTCGAAAAACACAACGTACGCTATGGCGATTTCCTCATCGTGCTTCGTCTGATTGACCGTTTGCACTTGAGACTTCGTTACTGGTGTGCGCATTGCGGTAGGAGCTAGGTGTCTTCGCGACATGGGTGCTGAGTTGTGGCACGACTGCTCGTCCTTATAAACAGCTGCAGAATCGGATCAAATCAACCTACCCTAATCGTAGGCTGCGGCACGAGGACTTCTCTGCGATTGCCCCATAAGCTGTTGTCCTCAATTCAAACGTTCGATGCCATACATGTGAGCGACGATACCTTGACCTGGCCGCAATCGTGTCCAATCCAACCCAGTTATCTTTCGGATTCCTCTATACGGTGGACTTCTGTATAGGAACAGCGTGATACCTGCGAGGCGCAGACTGCCTCCGACTTCGCGTGATTCATGGGTGTCGGTATAGACTCCTGGTCGCTAGTTGAGGCCAGAAATTCTCACTGCGGACCTCACGAAGGACTTACGCATGCTTGCTAGGACCAACATGTGGCACTCGGTATTTGGGCGCCACAGAAGCAGAAGCATTCTGTCTGTTGGTGTGCTGCTGCGCAACTAAATGCGGTAGGTTTGTGCATGATGGCACCCAATGCGTGTGCGTCGATTCGCTTCTACAGATGGCTCATGAGTCTGAACAATTTAGATGCTGTTGGACACTTGATCAACCGACACTTCCTTACCTGCATCACATTTTAAGGTTCAATAAATGTCGGTCCTAGATGCCAGAGAAGGTATAAGCTGAGCGCTGGACATCGCCTCTAACATGTGGAGAAAGTGATAAGACGATTACCATCTATACTAGGGCACGGAGCTCAAGTCTACATGGGTGCGCTCGTCGAGACCAATAAAATCGCAATGCGCTCCCTGCCTCTCCTGTATCAATGGTTCGGAGGCTTGAATACTATAATTTCGATTGTTGAAGCGACACTTCGTCAAACATGTTTCCGCCTCGATGAATTGGAAGCCAGGATAACTGCAGAAAATGTGATAAGTCAAGCATAGTGAGTCTTCGACCATGGCATAGTCGCCTCACCTCAACATTTTGTCCTCGTGTAGTGCCCATAATCACAATCTGTGCCGATCAGCGTACATGCAAATGTCCTTGGATATATAAATGTTGGAGCATGTCCCACAGACTATCAATCGATACTGGTTTCGAATCATTGGCATGTATCAACATGTACACCACATTATCATGGCTGTGACACACAGTGTGAGGCCTATGTAGGAATTTCTCAGTATGCTGAGCTGCAGCATACAAACTGAGGCACAGGCTTGCGTTTGATCCGGGTAAAGTATAAAAGACAATCAATAAGTGTTAACACCCTTTGAGATACTCTCAAAGGGTGTTAATGCTTATTAAGACTGCGAATGGCAGCATGAAGGTATATCGGCAGAACCGAAATAGAAAGAAAAATACAGGAGTAAGTTTATCAGACGGCATACACAAGGTACCTCAGGCGGCCGGTCTGCTGGTGGTGACGGTCTCCAGAGTCCATGATTGAATATCATTTATAGGAACTTTACTCCATTCCGCGTGTATCTGAGTACGTCAACGATCAGTCAGATCCGAAGTAGTATAAAGTAGTATATACCTCTTCCAACATGCCAAGCAGAGCCGCAGTCTCGCCATCGACTTCTTCACGAGAAGTGACGTTGTTCTGTATTTGGTTCTGCAGCTCTAGGTTCTCCTTGTCCATCTTCAGGAATAAAGAGAACCTCAAGCTTTGAAGTGAGACTGGACTAGGTTGCGGACATACCGTTGCTAACTCGGCTCTCAACCGGTCTCTCTCCTTCTCCAATACAGGCACAGTCCTCGCCCATACAGCGGCATTCGGACGAAGATCCTCCCTCCAAACGTCTTGTCCGTCATATCCTGTCTTCTTACGCACTCGTGCTTCCGTTACCATAGCATGCAACCTATCTAGGTTCTCCTTGACGCGGAACTCATTCAGCAGCGTCTCGCAATTTTCCTGAAAAGCGTGGTCAGACACCTGAGGTTCAAGGTATCATTGAACGCACTGTTATGCTGGATTCCATATGTTGTGTGACCTGAGTGAAGACGCGGGACGCGTTCTCTGGTTCTTCTTCACACCATAGCGCGAAGCATTCCGTGAAATCTTGATATCTGGATATTGTTCGTGTGCCAGCGATGCGGGCAGAAATGCAGAGGCACTTACGTCCACTTGTGTGCAGAGCGGTAGATAGCGAGTTGGATGGCGTCCTGAAAGTACGTCCACCGCTTGCTGGGTGGTTGGGTGGAGGCGCTCGACGCCATGAATATTATTTAAAACGCGTGGCGGAGTCGCCGTTGCTACTCAACGCCCTTGTGGCGTGGGAATTATGCGCTCAATCGTCTCGCCATCAAGGGCATCCGCCATGAACTGCACAGATATCTCCCCAGAGCAATTCTAGGCAATCGTTCAGAGGCTCGCCCGGTACAGGTGGTCTCTAATGAGAACAGAGTTATGCAGGAACAAAGCACTGTTACAGTACAATACCGCTCGCAGGCCCATGGCCAATGTCGAGCTCGCTGGCGATGTCGACGGCCGGAGAACCGCACGGAATTCGCTGATGCGCTTGAATCATAGGCGGACGTTCGTCCGTCACGCAGTAGAACGTCCGCTGATTCAATTTGCAGCTGGTATGGCCACATCGTCATCGGCATGCCGAGTAGTCAGTACGTTTCACCGTAAATCTTATACACCGAATGATCCGAATTCAGAACTATGGCGAGAATGTGCAATCACCGCACACGCAACTATGGACTAAGATATTCCGCGCCATGGCTATCTGGTCATACTTTCAGGTTGCGCAGCCCATCCTGGACGCCTCGGAGGGACGCTGCATGTGCTGGACCATCGGCGCTGTAAACACGCTCGTTTGGCTTGCGTGGCAATTCACCCGCCTGGAACCGACAATGGCACGCCACTTTGTGCACAGCCCGCTCTCCGGACGATCCTACACGCTGTTCACAAGCATATTCAGGTATGCATGCGCGCGCGCTTGCCATATCCGCCCGGCTGATTTTTGTACAGCCATAGAAATATTTCTCGTCTCCTCGCGACCTCGATGGTATTGTCCTCGTTCGGTAAGCACATCGTTTTTGTACATGGCGCCACTGAAAAATGTTAACCCAGGGGCCGGCTCGAGCGCATACCTTGAGGACAGGGAACGCACGTCCGACATTCGCGAGTCCACCACCTCTTATCGTTCCTTGTCTGCGGCATGTTCCTTGCCCCTCCTGCATACCTCTCACCTGACCCCAGTCACAGCTGGCCTCTTCTCCGGGCTTACCTCGCACATCGCTGTAACATTCCCGCGCCTCGTGTCTCGCCTGAGCGCGTCCGAGTCGGCCCGTGCAACTACCAGCGCCACGGCCTCTTCCACGGCTGCGTCAACCTCTGCAGCGGTTACATCTACAGCGGTCACATCTACCGCGGTCCGTTCCTCGCAAAGTGTGACTGGCGCAGTCCACATGGCGTTCACGCTAACCGTGCTCGCGTACCCGAACACGGAGCTCGCCATGGCGATCGCGCCGACGTCCCCGATCCCGATCCAAGGCGCGCTCCGTGCGGGTGGCGGTTTGCATGACGCTCCTTCTTTCCTGCGCGGGAATATGGGCTGACAGGTGCATTTGCAGGGCTGTTCAACCACTGAACTCATCTTGGTAGCGCAGCGTACGGCGCGTGGTACTGGGCGTGGGGGTACAACATGTGGGGGAGGGGGGGGCGTTTAGGGAGTGCACGCTGGGCTCCCTGCTGCGTGAGCTGTCGAACAGGCCTGCGCAGGCCTGAAGCCGGAACGTATCAGAGCGAGTGGGGCTAGTTGACCTCGACGCTGATCCTGAGCATTGTCTTGGTCACGGTAATGAGACGTTCAAAGGCTGTGGACGTTGCCATTCGATAGGAGCTTGAAGGAAATCCATGACGCTCAAGCATAGCGGGTGCAAGACATCCATGACTCAATAAGTTTTGCCTTCAAATACCTGACATTGAAAACAGGCAAGACAACGAAATATGCAGGCGCATTGCGCTCGAGCGATGTCGCCCCCCTCGGGCTGGATGCGAGTCTGGTAATTATACAGATAACAAGGCGTAGCAACAATCATCATTTAATCTAGAGCTGGAGTATGCGAGAGATCAATGCAATGACGAGATGGGAGTTGTCCACTGCATACGTAGTCCAAACCAGTGGTGAAAAAGTACGGATTCAGACATCGAATCGATGGCTGCTACAGGCTCAGCGACGGCGAGTAGACACTCTCGATCCTTGTGTCGCCTCACGTCTCGACGCAGAATAGCTGGTGGCTCCGGACCCCCCTGCGTTTGACCTGCCAATACCCGAAGGGCGTGAGCCGCCAACAGCGAAGAGTGGTACCACTTACGATGCACTCGAACGTTTGTGCGCCCGAAGTTATTCAGCTTCAGCTTCCATCTCGGGATCGAGATCTTCCTTCGGACGCTTGTCGCCCTAGTCCTCCAGAATATCCACCTTGTCGTTGCTGGGCCACATCTCTTTCTTCTGTGTCCTCCTGAGAAGTCTGATCATCGCGCGGTGTGTATCCAATTTTGTTGCATACTTTGCGATCTTAGATGCAGGCCTTTCCACATCACTGTCCTCACCCGAGCTCGAGGAGACGTCGTCGTCGTATTCGTAGGCTGAAGGCTTCTCTACCTGTGCGAAGGTTCCTGCCTGAGATGCAGAGGAAGGATCTCTAGACAATTCATCCCGAGTCAGACCAACGTGTCTGTAATATGCGGCGAACCACTTCGGGAGCTTGGTGAAGATGATATTGATGGGATGAGGGATCCCGGACCGTGCAGAATTGAACGAGGCGGGCGTTGCATTGTTCGGAAGGCCGTCAGCACCACTCGAAGGATCGCTGGATGGACCAGCTGTGTCATCTGGAACGTTAAAGTGAAACTCGAGCAGAGAGCCCGTAGGGAGTTCGATTTCCCCCCACTTCATCGCAGTCCGCTTTGCTGATCCGCAAATGTACTCTCCGTTCTCGATCATAGCTGCTTCGAAGAATCGTTGGATGAAGGTGCGCACGTCCCGGCAGTTGCTTCGCAAGTACTGAATGGCGTTGTAGAGTAGCACATGGAAGAACGACTCCAGATCGTCCTGAAGAACGATCTCTTTGTACTTGTCCTGAAGTGAAGCGGCCGAGAGAAAGAGCCACGTTCCCTACCCATCGTCGTCAGCACAATCACACAACGACTTTGTGAGATACTCACCGTCCGATTTGGCTGGCGTGCTGAGATCTGTGCCTCTGGGGTATCCGGGTTCGGAAGCTCCTTCGCCAATTCCCAATCATTCAGCAGCCCATGTTGACAGACCTCGCCGTCCTCTATCGTCGTGATTATGAGAATGTTTCCTGCGCTGATGTCTCGGTGAAGGATTCCTGCTTTGTAGGCATCATGATGAGCTATGCTCCAAGTTAGAATGCATGTGAACCGTAGATGTTTCGTTGACTTACCCCACAGACAATCCACAATCACAGAGACGAGATCATAGCCATCGGAGAATTCCTCCAAGGCCTGGCCGATTTCGTACTCAACGAGCCGATAGTGGCAGTGCGCCTTCAATGGATCCATCGTATCTGGATCGTCCTCGCCCGTATCCGTATAATCTTGAGTAACGGTACGCTGTCCTAGAATGTCCCCGTGACAAACAACGGTGGGGATATTGCGGACGTTCCTATCATTCAGCTTCTTCAGGATATCACCCTCCTTCTCCATCCCAGGCAAGTCTACGCGCCACACATCCTTCAGCCAAACAAACTGCTCCGTGTCACAGTCGATTGCAACGTAGCCCCGCGTACCGCGACCGATATCTCCGTAAACAAAGTAGTAAGGTTTGCAGATCAAGAATGAACGGGTCTTCTTCTGGTGTGATGTGTGCAGCGGCGTCTCTGTTCCATGCAAACTGGCGCCTGCTCCATCGACATCGGCCGCGTCGGTGTGATCCATAAGCTCGTGGTCGTCCACGCCATTCTCGGCCATCTTGACATCCTCGTCCACGACATTTTGTTCGACATAGACGTCCTCCTTGACATCGCTGGCCCCGTCACCGTCACCACTCTCTCCGATGTTCTTCTCGCGCTCGTTGTCCGTGCTCTCGTCGTTATCGTCTGCGGGCACCGTCACTTTATAACGAAGCCACCCCGAAGCAAGGGACCGCACAAAGTACTCTCTCTTGTAGTCCTCGATGTTCTTGATCTCGTTGCGCTTCTTGTAGTCCTCGATGTTCTCGCCCTCGCTGCGCCGCGGCGGTGGAGGCGGCTTGGCTTTGTCCTGCATCAGGACGTAGTCCGGAAAGCCCTCCTCCACTTCAACCACAGAGGGATCGCATCCTTGTTGCGCCGCCGACATTCTCCCAAATCGCCATAGAAACTCGCACATCTTGTTCGGCTCCAATGTATAGTTGAACCGCTCTGTGACTAGAGCGCCAGACCGGTCCCACCGAATGATCCGTGCGAACCTATTGAAGATGACCAAGGAAAACACGAAGCATCGATGTTGTCGTAGGAAGATCTCCGTAGCTGAGCGGATGGTCAGGCCTCGATTCGCCTCGCGTTCCTGCGCCACAGACTCGACTCCTTCAGGCCAGTGCGTATCGTCGAACGGGTCCTGGTCAGTTCGCCTCTTGAACTCGATCGGCATCCTCGTTGTGGCCAACTCCGACCGCCAGCCTTCGGGAAGTCGCGATTTCGGGTACACCCCAGCGTCCGGTTTCTGTCCCGGCGGATCACTCCCATCGGGAGAGGACATCATCTTGTAGTCATCACCCAGGAGCTTAAATTTCATGACGTGATTTATCTACAAGGTCTTTAGTGTTGTCGAAATCAACAGAGGAAACAATGAAAAGACGTACAAATCTACTCTGTACATCTGCCTTCGTCGGTTTTACCTTCTTCTTTCCTTTTGTTGCCGTCGTGCCCTTGAACGCGAATTTCCACTCTGAGACAGGTGGTGCACTGTTGTCCTCAGGGCGGACAAAGTGTTCCATCATGGTGTCGAACGAAATTCGGATGAATTTGCCACGCATGTTTGTGAGGATGCCCTTGCGTGTGTATCCGACTCTGACGTCTCTGTTGTAATTCGGGGGCCTTTGGGGAGAGTCAGTGATATTAGGATTTGTTGTGTAAGAAGTGAGGGATTGAAGCTTACCTTGTTCGAACCAATCCGTATTTAGATGTTACGGACGGGGCCACGCGCGTCACGGGTGATTTCTGGCCACACCCCACGGGACGGGAGACAAAGCAACTAGTACTGGGCGGATGCTTACAAACAGTCGCATAGAACAAGGCCGTCAGTAGGATGTTGCAGGCGGAGAACCAATTCCTTCCGTGCTGGCGAGGAGTCTGGTCACACCACACCAAGGGTGGCCCAATTAGGACAGGGAACAGGAAAAACGACCTAAATAAAGCTTACGAAGGATTGCCTATAATTGAGCTATCAAAGTAAAAACAATGGTCACAATATGCACTGGGGGCAGTGGGGACAACGGAAGGCTAGTCCACTGGCAAGAGTTGTAGAGCGGTTCAAGTTGGGTGGCGTTGGTCGAAGCGCCCGCCTCTAGGCGCGGCGTGGTGGCGCTTCGTTCCCAATTTGGTAGTAAGCTGGTTTGTGGCCCTCCATCCACTGCCACCACACCAGCGGGTCAAATTGAAGACGCGCCAACGTCCAATGTTGAGCTTCAAGTTCTGTGAGTCGACGACCGCACGGCATTTGCTGACGCGCTTGATGGATAGGCCGATGCTCATCCGCCTGCCCTACTCACAGCGGCCTGAGTTTGTCACGCAGTAGAACGTCCGCCCGAGTCAGTCTGAAGCTAGTATGGCCACATCGCCATCGGCATGCAGAGTAGTCAGTACGCTGCGCTGTATCACTCACTGCACACGCAACTAAGACAACATTTCTTACTATAATCCTACACATACCGATATGTCTACGTCGCGCAAGTATCCAATGCTCATCTACCGCATGCCCTCGTACGCAGCGGGCGCCCCACGTCCTACTAGCACCATGTCGTCAACGATCTCATCGTGCTCCGTGCGCTTATACGTGCGGACCGTCTCCCCAAAGTCGGAGACGTCGTATATGCGCACCCGCCGATCGAAGCCAATCCTGCCATAGCCCGAATACGATCTGCAATATATCGCATTCCATGAGCAGTCTGCACTGAGTTTGTGATGTGTGCATAAACGTACCCGCCGCCGCCAAAGCACATCCACACCCCCTTGATCCGCCTGCAGTTTTCTGTGACTGATGTGCGTCGCACGTCAGTCTAGCGTTGACGCCTCAACAGCCACCGCAATTCAGTGCGTACCGTGGCAGTGTCCATTAGCGACCACTTTGACCTCCTGGACGTTCCCTCCAGCACGGTGGTCGCTCTCCGTCGCCTGCAATAGTCCTTTGTGGAAGAAACCGTCTTGCTTCTTTGCGGACCCCTGTCCCTCGTCGTGCGTCCCGACATCGAGAGGTTGACCAGTGCTCGGATTCAAGTCGGCTGCGGAATACGCCTCTTGCCTGGCAGTACCGATCAATCGTCAGTGGCTTTTACACGAGGCGACGTGGAACGTACAGTGGGATGTGGAAGAACATCAGTGCATTCGGCTTCGCGAGCCGTCTCGTTTCGGGCGTGAGTTGCTCCCCAGCTTGGCGCTTCCAGATATCGCCGAGGTCCTTCCCGCTGTCTGGTGTAAACGGGCGTTCAACCTGGTCGATCGAGGCTGCAGAATACGCGTCAGTGGACCATTGGGGCCAGAATTCGTCGTCACACTGACCTGACTCTTGCAGGAACCATTCAATTTGGTCCTGATAGCCAGCAACGGTGCAATGAGCTAGAATCTTGAGCGCTACAACGTAATCGGCGGGACATACCTGATGGATCCAGTCATACTCTGTAGGCACGAAGAAGCCGAGCCAATCGAAAGCCCCTTTCGAATATGCCCCAGAGTCCAGGAAATAAAGCGTCAAGAGATGTGTCTTCGAGCTGAACACGGAGATGATGAGTTCTTGAATACAAGAAAGGACGGGTGGGCGTGCTCACGCATCGGCGCTCATGACCTTCAGCACGTAGTTTCCAACACCGTGGATGTCCTTCGGACCTGGCTCTACCATGCTATATGGAAGCCCTTGCATGTACTTGACTTGCGCCTCCCTCGTCTCTCCATCCTCGTCGTCGTGGTTCCCAAAAACGGCTGCCCAAGCAATCCCGCGGTCCGCGACACTGCGCGAAAACTTGGCCAACACAGACCGTGCATCCCACGCCGTGCCCTGCCCGTTTAGCTGGTCGCCAGTGAACACGACAAAGTCGGGCCGCTCCGCATCCAGCATGTGCCCGAGCAGCGTCAACGTGAGATTATCCGAAGCGGCGCAAGGCGACAAGTCCGTGTCCCGGCAATCACCTTGGCCAACAGAGAAGTGCAGGTCCGCAATCTGCATGATCTTGAACCGTCCGTCATGTGAGAAATGCAGTGGTGGCGCTTTGGGTACCGCTGTGTATTCCTGTTAGATGACGAACCCACAGCACACATGAATGCGTACGATGGACACCCTTGCGATACGTGATCCACGCGCTCTCCCGCAACATCGCCGGCTTCCGCTCCAGGACGGGCCGCGGCAGCTTCTCAAACCCATACCAGGGCCTGTCCTCTCCAAAGAGCACGTCGATCTCTGTCACCAAATCATTCTGTTTCTCCGCCGTGGTCAAATCGCGAGTCGTCTTCTCCGCCTTGTACCAGAGATACAACTTCTCGCCCGACGGGCTCACTGACCGAGAGACCTTGTGCCAAGACGGACCAAACGGCGACGGCGTTTCGCGCTCAGGAAGTACACGCAAGTCCGTCACAAGCGGGATGTCGTGTCTCCGTGTCCGGCGATAGTAGATGTTCTATGTGCTGAATAAGTTTGGGCTCCAGAAGCCTCAACAAGGGCAAACGACGAACTAGGCTCATCATGCCCCACGCCTGCGAGTTGATGTTGCGCTCAACGCGAACCCACTTTCCTTTGATCGCATCTTGCTCCTTCGTCGTCGGCGGGTAACAAATGTCCCCTGCGACCGTGGGTGCATACCATGGATCGATCCAACACTGTGTGATCTCAATCTCGGACACTGGAAGGTCAGGATCGATAAATGGCATTTGTCTCGGTGCACATGCACGTACGTCCGGTATCATGTGGCAACAACGGATCCCACACATCCAGCGGGAGGCTCGCGGAATCTACCGTCTGCGGCTGCGACGCAGAGACATTCCACCAGTCCACGGGCTCGTTCTGTTCCCCTCCGACCGGCGTGCTAAGATCGCCTCCAGTGCTCACGTCGGAGCTGTCGCCAGAAGCAACGGTGTCCGAGATGATGTCCCAAGACTGCCAACCGAGACGCTGCAGGTTTCCGGGACCGGGCGTAGGCTGATAGAGAACGAAGATGAAGGTGAGCAAACACGAAAAACCGATAATGGCTGCAGCAGGCGCGAAGATAGACCGTATGAAACGTGCGAAACGAAAGAGCGAGATCGCCATGGTGGGCGTACAAGGGCAAGTCTGCCTGCAACGGAGCGGGAGCGATCGCCACTGCGTCCTGCACGCCACTTTCACAACACGGCCAAATACGCCTGCCATTCCGGGTGTGCGTATTTTGTACACGGACACAAGTCTTGCTGTGACGGTATGCACCCCACTCTTCGTCGACTCTTCGCCGTGCTCCCTGACGCGGCGGAAGCCGCACGTACAGCGTCGACCCCTCGTGCAGTCCGCCTCCGACGCTCCCGAAAGTTCCCTTCCACCGGTGGTGGGGCAAGGCCCTCCGGCCTCACAGCGACCGAGTACGCACGCTACCAGCGCGACCTTGCGAAGGGAGACCTGCTGGAAGAGGATGGCACCAATCCGACAGAGGGAGAGTGGTTGGAACGGCTGAACAGCCGGCGGACGCGTATGCGTGGTGTGCGCGAGGTAGTGAACGCAGAGGGCGAGCGGGAGGCACGCGTCGTCGGGCAGAAAGTCTACCTCCCGAACATCATCTTCCGCCTCGTCCGCAACCACACGCCGCCGGGGCAGCCGTACAACCCGTACGAGGCGACCTTCCGCATTCCACAGTCCGTCACCAAGACCGACGTGCGCGCGTATCTCCTCGCCGTCTACGGCGTTGCGACCACGTACATCCGGACAGACAACTACAATTCGCCCGTCTACCGCACCGCGCGGAATAGGTTCGCCACGCTCGCACGCCGCACGTACAAGCGAGCTGTCGTCGGGCTCGTCGATCCGTTCTACTACCCACTCATGGTGGACGACATGAACGGTCCAGAACGTGCTGCACGCGAGAAGTGGCTGAACGACAACTTCAACGTCAAGGTCTATGCCGATATGCGCAAACAGGAACTCATGCGCTCGACGAAGGGTGGTGCGGAGAAGCTGTGGGGCTGGGGATGGAGGACGAAGGTGAACGGCACGCCGACATCGCAGAGGGGCAATATCATGCGGCTCATTGCGCAGCGTCGGGCGGCGAGGGAGCAGGCTGTGGTAGAGGCAAAAGACCGGATACGGGAGGGCAGACAGACCCAGAGCGAAGAGAATATTGTTTGACCCGTAATTTACACCGTCCATTGCATGCCTTCGGGCTACTGCCAACTGCTACAGCCATCAGGCCTCAGGCTGGACAGATCATTCTGGTGTTTATCGTGTCGTCGAACGTGAAGCTGTGCTGTGACCGTTGCAAGAAAACATTCTGGATGGCCACAAGATATATACTACGATGCGCATGCCGAGACTGAGCGCTAGCGGTGGCGCAACATGCCTTGGACTTCACTTCCGTACTCCATTCGGTGTCTGCGCTCTAGTGTCCGTCCTACTCCTCGCTCGTTTTCCTTCACTCCAAATCAACGACTGGCGCACTATGCGTCGCACATACCCTCCTTCCGCGAGCAAGTCGCACGAACGAGCGAGGTCAAGTCGTTCAGCAAGGAGCTGAGCCGTCCATCTGTCCGGAACCAAGTGCTCGTATGGTCCACGATACTATTGAGAGTGCGCGTGGTTGCTGAATGCTTGGTATAATTGCAGTTTGTCGTCGGAACTACCGTGGTCGTGTACTGCGTGGCGGCACGATGGACAAATACCGACACTTTCTACTGGTCCAATGTCCTCCAGACCACCGGCAGCGCCTGGCAGACCCGGCCTCCCAGCAACGATGAGATGCGGCGTGCGCGGTATTTCCAATATGGAAAGGTGAGGTCTGACTGTTCGCGTCGAGTGCCTGCACCAGTCACGCCATTTTTGGGTATACTTGCTTGAAGTTAGGGCTATCCCGAAGGCGGTCGTCTCGTGTACGCTTTTTTCGTACAAGACACATGCAGCAGTGTATATTTTTCAACCCAGTTGTCCGCTAGCTACGTGGTTCTCATCCATGTGTACGCATTCATACACCGGGTTAAAGCCGTGATTAATTGCGTCATTTTCTGCACTATTTCCGCTACCGCATATCTCAATAATATATTGAGACTGTCAAAAATGTAATCGCAGAACAACCATCTCACACGTTGGCTACAGGTTCTTCAAACACGGCTCGCACTCGTCAAGGATGCCATTGATGAGTGGCCTCAGACGCTCCGCGCTATGGTTATCTGGTCGTACATCCAGGTTGCGCAACCTATCCTGGACGCCTCGGAGGGACGCCGCATGTGCTGGGCCATCGGCGCTGTGAACACGCTCGTTTGGCTTGCGTGGCAATTCCCCCGCCTGCAACCGGCAATGGCACGCCACTTTGTGCACAGCCCGCTCTCCGGACGGTCCTACACGCTGTTCACGAGCATGTTCAGGTATGTATGCGCGCCCGCTTGCTATATCCGCCCGGCTGATTTTCGTACAGCCATAGAAATATATTTCATCTCCTCGCGACCTCGATGGTATTGTCCTCGTTCGGTAGGCACATCATTTTTGTACATGGCGCCGCTGAAAATTGTCCACCCAGGGGCCGGCTCGAGCGCATACCTTGAGGACAGAGAGCGAACGTCCGAGATCCGCGAGTCCACTCTGAAGTGGCACCTTTTATCGTTCCTCGTCTCCGGCATGTTCCTTGCCCCTCCTGCATACCTCTCACACTAACCACAGCAACAGCCGGCCTCTTCTCCGGGCTTACCTCGCACATCGCCATCTCGCGCATAACATTCCCGCGCCTCGTGTCTCGCCTGAGCGCGTCGGCCCGTGCAACTACCAGCGTCACGGCCTCTTCCACGGCTGCGTCAACCTCCGCAGCGGCCACATCTGCCGCGGTCCGTTCCTCGCAAGGCGTGACCGGCGCAGTCTACGCGGCGTTCACGCTGACCGCGCTCGCGTACCCGGACACGGAGCTCGCTATGGCGATCCCGCCGACGTTTCCGATCCCGATCCAAGGCGCGCTCGGCGCGGCGCTCGCAGTGGACGTCCTGGGCATCTGGCGCGGGTGGCGGTGCGCATGCCCCTCTTTCTTTCCTGCGCGGGAATACGGGCTGACAGGTGCATTTGCAGGCGGTTCAACCACTGGGCTCATCTTGGTGGCGCGGCGTACGGCGCGTGGTATTGGGCGTGGGGATACAAGATGTGGGGGGCGTTTAGGGAGGGCACGCTTGGCTCCCTGCCGCGTGAGCTGTCGAACAGGCCTGCGCAGGCCTGAAGCCGGGAAGTGTCGGAGCGAGTGAGGTTTGTGGATCTCGACGTTGGTATTATACATTGATCGGTGCGAGTCTTGGTCATGATCATGAGACGTTCGAATTCAAAGGCTGCGGGACGGAAGTTGTCATTCGACAGGAACCTGAAGTAAATCCATGACGCGCAAGAGCGGGTGCAAGACGTTGATGACTCGAGAGCGTATCTTGAGATTGCATGGCATTGGCTGTCTCGACCTACTTCAACAATGACATGCGCCAAATATGATGCGCTCGAGCGATGTCCCCCTCGTGCTGGGTAAGAATGCGAGAAATTTGACTTAGTCTGGTAAGTATACATATAACGGGCCGTAGCAACAAACATTCTATAATCTAGAGCTCAAGTACGCGAGAGATCAGTGCAATGAGAAGGGAGTTGTCCATATACATCCAAACCAGTAGTGAGAAAATAAGGAATCAAATGCCGAATCGATGGCTGCTACAGACTCAGCGACGACGACGAGTGGACACCCTCGATCCTCGTGTCGCTCCACGTCTCGACGCAGAAGAGCTGGCTGCTCCAGACCTCCTTGCAGCTGGCGCAACGTTGGACGTGCCGACGCCTGAAAGGCGTGAGCCGCCAGCGGAGGGTGGCGTCGCTTGAGATACCCTCGAACGTTTGTTCGCCCGACCATCTTCAGCTTCCATCTCGGGATCGGGATCTTCCTTCGGACGCTTGGCGCCCTTGTCCATCCCCAGAATATCCACCTTGTCGTTGCTTGGCCAGAGCTCATTCTGCTGTATCGTCATGAGAAGCGCGATCATCTCGAGGTGTGTATCCAGATTCGCTGCACGCTCTGCAATCTCAGAACTGAGCATGGACGCAGGCATTCCCACATTTCTGGCGGAGATCGAGGGGATGTCGTATTTTGGGGCTAATCGCTTTCTCAGCGGGAAGGTTTCTGCCTGAGATGCAGAGGAAGGATCTCTAGACAATTCATCCCGAGTCAGACCAACGTGTCTGTAATATGCGGCGAACCACTTCGGGAGCTCAGTGAAGATGATAGTGATGGGATGAGGGATCCCGGGCCGTGTAGAATTGGACGAGGCGGGCGTCGCATTGTTCGGAAGGCCGTCGGCACCACTCGAAGGATCGCTGGATGGACCAGCTGTGTCATCTGAAACGTTGAAGTGAAACTCGAGCGGCTCTCGCAAAGAGGTCTTGACTATCCCCGCCTCTATCGCAGTCCACTTTGCTGATCCGCAAATGTACTCTCCGTCCTCGATCATAGATGCTTCGAAGAATCGTTGGATGAAGGTGTGCACGTTGAGGCAATTGCTCGGCAAGAACTGAATGGCGGTGTAGAGTAGCACATGGAAGAACGACTCCAGGTCGTCCTGGAGGACGATCTTCTTGTACTTGTCCTGAAGTGAAGCGGCTGAGAGAAAGAGCCACGTTCCCTACCCATCGTCGTCAGTACAGTCACACCAACGACTTTGTGAGATACTCACCGTCCGGTCTGGCTGGCGTGCTGAGATCTGTGCCTCCGGGGTATCCGGATTCGGAAGCTCCTTCGCCAATTCCCAATCATTCAGCAGCCCATGTTGACAGGCCTCGCCACCCTCTATCGTCGTGATTATGAGGATGTTTCCTGCGCTGATGTCTCGGTGAAGGATTCCTGCTTTGTAGGCATCATGATGAGCTATGCTCCAAGTTAGAATGCATGTGAACCGTAGATGCTTCGTTGACTTACCCCACAGACAATCCACAATCACAGAGACGAGATCATAGCCATCAAGGAATTCCTCCAAGGCCTGGCCGATTTCGTACTCAACGAGGCGATAGTGACAGTGCGCCTTCAACGGATTCATCGTGCCTGGATCTTCCATCTCCTTGTAATCCTGAGTGACGGTGCGCTGCCCTAGGATGTCGCCGTGACAAACGACGGTGGGGATGTTGCGAACGTTCTTGTCGTTGAGCATCTTCAGGACATCACCTTCCTTCTCCATCCCAGGCAGATCTACGCGCCACGCATCCTTCAGCCAAACAAACCGCCCCGTGTCACAGTCGATTGCAACGTAGCCCCGTGTGCCGCGGCCGACAGCTCCATAAACAAAGAAATGAGGCTTGCAGATCAAGAATGAACGGGTCTTCTGCTGGTGCGATGTATGGAGCGGCGTCTCTGTTCCCTGCGGACTGGCGCCGGCTGCATCGTCATCCGCCGCGTCGGTGTGATCCACAAGCTCGCCGTCGTTCGTGCCGTCCTCGACGTCCTCGCCTTCCTCGCCTTCCTCGTTTTCCTCGTTGTCTGCGTTGTCCTCGCCTTCCTCGACATCCTCGTTGTCCGCGTTGTCCTCGCCTTCCTCGCTTTCCTCGTTGTCCGCGTTGTCCTCGCCTTCCTCGCTTTCCTCGTTGTCCGCGTTGTCCTCGCCTTCCTCGCTTTCCTCGTTGTCCGCGTTGTCCTCGCCTTCCTCGCTTTCCTCGTTGTCCGCGTCGTCCTCGTCTTCCTCGTTGTCCGCGTTGTCCGCGTCGTCCTCGTCTTCCTTGTTGTCCGCGTTGTCCTCGTCTTCCTCGTCGTTCTCGTGGTCTTCACCGTCCTCGACCATCTGGGCATCCTCGTCCACGACAACGTTCTGTTCGACATAGACGTCCTCCTCGACAGCGCTAGCCTCGTCACCGTCACCGCCGTCTCCAATGTTATCCTCGTGTCCGTCGTCCGCGTTCTCGTCGTCTATCGGCACCGTCACTTTGTATCGAAGCCACCCATCAGCAAGGGACTGCTTAAAGTACTTCCTCTTGTAGTCCTGGCTTTTCTTGCTCTCGTCGGCATCTTTGGGCAGCTCAGCGATGGCCCCGTCCATCTTCTCGGATTCCTGGGGAGTCACTTCGACCACCGACGGATCGTATCCTTGTCGCGCCGCCGACATTCTCCCAAATCGCCACAGGAACTCGCACATCTTGTTCGGCTCCGATGTATAGTTGAATCGCTCTGTGACTAGAGCGCCAGACCGGTCCCACCGAATGATCCGCGCGAACTTATCGAAGATGACCAGGGAAAACACGAAGCACCGATGTTGCCGTAGGAAGATTTTCGAAGCCGAGTGGATAATCTGGCCTCGGTTCGCCTCACGTTCCTGCGCCACGGACTCGAACCCTTCAGGCCAGTGCTTGCCGTCGAACGGGTCCTGGTCGGTTCGCCTCTTGAACTCGATCGACATCCTCGTGGTGGCCCATTCCGACCGCCCGTCTTTGGGAACTCGCGCTTTCAGGTACACCCCAGCGTCCGGTTTCTGTCCTGACGGATCACTCCCATCGCCACGATTGGGGGAGGATATCATGGCATAGCCATTACCCATGAGCTTAAGCTTCTTGACGTCATATATCTAGAAGGCGTTCAATGTCGTCGAAGTCAACGGAGGGAACAATGAATAGACGTACAAATCTACTCTGCACGTCTGCCTCTGTCGGTTTCACTTCCTTTTTTCCTTTTCCTTTTCCTTTTCCTTTTCCTTTTGTTGCCGTAGTGACCTTGAACGCGCCTTCCCACTGTGAGACAGGCGGAGTACTGTTATCACCAGGGCGGACATAGCGGTCCATCATGGTGTCGAACGAGATTTGGATGAATTTGCCACGCATGCTTGTGAGGAGGTCCTTGCGTGTGTATTCGACTTTCACGTCTCTGTTATACTTGGGGGGCTTCCGGGGAGAGTCGGTAATATGAGTGTCCATCTTGTGAGAAGTGAGGGTGTGAAGCTTACCTGGTTCAAACCAATCCGTATTTAAATGCCGCGAACGGGGCCACGCGCGTCACGAGAGATTTCTGGCCACACCCTACGCATTAGGACTGGGGACAAAGGAAGCGGCCGGATGCTTACAAATTGTCGCCCAGAACAAGGCCGTCAAAGGCACAACAATAGGATGTTGCAGACGGAGAATCAAATCCTTCTGTGCCGGCGAGGAGACCTCTTGCCACACCACATCAATTAAGACAGCGAGCAGGGCAAGCGACCTAAAGCTTACGAAGAGTTGCCTATAATAGAGCTATCACAGTAGACACAATGGTCGCAATATGCGCTGGGGCCAGTGCGGAGAACAAAATCCTCGTCCACTGGCAAGCGTTGTGGCGTGGTTCAAGTTGAGTGGCGTTGGTCGAAGCGCCCACCTCTAAGCGCGGCGTGGTTGCGCTTCGTTCCCAATTTGGTAGTGTGCGTGGTTTGTGGCCCGGGCCATCCATCCACTGCCACCACACAGCTGCAGCGGGCCAAATCGAAAAGCCGTCAACGTCCAATTTAGAGCTCCAAGTCTTGTGAGTCGACGAGGTCGATGGCCGGAGAACCGCACGGCATATGCTGACGCGCTTTATCAGTAGGCGGACGGCGCTGAGTCGTCCGGTTTGTCACGCAGTAGAAACGTCCACCATGTTAATCTGAAGCTGGTATCGCCACATTACCATTGGTATGTCAAATAGTCAGCATATCCACTACACCCTCTGCATATGCAACCAAGACAACAGGTAATTTCTGCCAAATGCAAGTAACATACCGGTCTACGTCACGCAATTGTCCAATGCTCATCAACCGCACACCCTCGTAGGCAGCAGGAGCCCCACTAACACCATGCCACCCACGGTCTTGTCGTGCTCCGTGCGCTTATACGTGCGGACCGTCTCTTCAAAGTCTAGATGCACATCCGCCTGACTCGTCGAACCCAGTCCTGCCTTCGCCTGGAATCCCTGGATACGATCTACCATACATTGCATATCATGAACAGTCTGCTCTGAGCTTACCTTCGATGCACGAACGTACCCGCCTCCACCAAAACACATCCAGACGCTATAGATTAGGTACCGCGCCCGTACTGTCCTTTGGAAGAATCCGTTCTGCTCCCTGTTACTCATCGCGTAACCACACGTCGAGTGCTTGGATTCACGTCGGCTGCCAGTCGTGGAGACTTAAGCCTGCAGATACCACCGCCCGCTTCTACTACTCACATGCAGATACCACCAGCCTGGGCAATCGTCAAGAATGTCATGAATGCGTGGCCGCAGATTACACATCCAGGTTGCGCAGCCCATCCTGGACGCCTCAGAGGTGCGCCGCATGCGCTGAGCCATTGGCGTTGTAAACTCGATTGGCTTGCATGGCAATTCCCCGTCTGCTACCGGAACACAAATATTCTTCATCCCCTCGCGACCTCGACGGTGTTGTCCTCGTCCGGTGAGCACCATTCCTGTGCATGGCGACGCCGAAAATATTATTTGCACCCAGGGCCAGCCCGAGCGCATACCTTGGACTTGGGAAAGTCTGGAAAGGGAGCGTACGCTTGACATCCGTGAGTCCGCAGGCAGCCCCTCCTCCGGGCTTGGTTTACACATCACCATCTCGCGCATAACATTCCCGCCTGAGCACGCCGGCCTGTACAACTACCTCCACGGCTACGTCGGTCTCCACAGCGGCTTCATCCACCACGATCCATTCCTCACAAGGCGTAACCGGCGAGGTCTGCCCCGCATCCACGCTGACTTCACTTGCGTACCTGGACACGGAGCTCGCAATGGCAATCCTGCCGGCACTCAGCGCGTGGGTCTCTGGCGCGAGTGGCGGTGCGCATGACCTCTCTCTTTCCTGTGCGGGCATACGGGCTGACACGTGCATTTGCAGGCAGTTCGACCACTGGGCTCATCTGGGCGCAGTGGTCCTGTGCGTGGGGGGCGTTTAGAGAGCATGCTGCGCTCCCTGCCGCTGGAGCTGTCGAACAGGCCGGCACAGCCCCGAAGCAGGGATTTGTCAGAGAGAGTGGGGGATGACTATTCCTCATGCGTTGTCGGCGCTGGACGGGTGCGAGCGCTATAGGAGTTCTTCGCAGACTTGAACTGTCTTTTCGTTGGTAGGCTTGGGAGTTCAGAACATTTTATATCCTCTGCGCTGTACAGACGGAATGATATGCAGTGAGGATCCATTTGAATGGAGGCTACATTCCCGAGCATGCCTGCTAAACATACGTAAGGCATATACTAAGAGCGCGAGTACCTGGATTACGGGGATGGAACATAAGATGTGGATCTCGATGTTGATTCTATGCATTGATCGCCGCACGTCTCGGCCGCAGTCCTGGGACATTCGAAGGCGGTAAACGGAAGATGCATGTGCACTTGTTGAGAAGGCGGTTGTGGATGCAGCGGGGGGGCGGAGAAGGCGATGGCCAGGGCGCAGATCACGGATTGGGCGGGCGGTCCGAAAAGGGACGGCGGTGGTGCCGAGAAGGCCGTGGTGGGCTTGGCGACGTCTGCGGCCAAGGATGGCATAAGGCGTCCGTGTGCGCAGTCTACCGCCCAGCTGTGCTCACCAAGTGACTATCGTGTCTCTTGTCCTTCATTTCTTTCTTCGTCCGGCCGCTCCTCGACGGGACGTATTCTGCTTTCTACTTTCTCTCTCCTCTTTAGTTGTGCCGCCTGTCTCCACTCGGGCGTCATCTGCTCCTCGGGATCCTGTCGTCCGTCGAGCGCCCCTGCCGCGCAGTGCGCAGTCTCCTTACTCAGTACTCGCATAACTGGACACCCTCGCTCTCCCCGTATATCTACCCCCGGCCGCGGTCCTAATACCCCCAGCCATGCATCTCCTCCCCGCCTCCCTCGCCATCTCTGTTCTTCTCTCTCTTTCTCCTGATGTGCTCGCTCTGCCACATCCATTTTTCTCCATCGGACAGTCCATCAACCTCGTCCGCAAGCCCCAGCAGCGCCGCAGCTTCGAGGAGCGCGGCGCCTCCCTGCAGAGACGCAGGCTTGCTCTCGAAGCCAAGTACGGCATCGGGAGCTTCAAGAACCAGAAGCGCTCGAGTGGGGCGAACCTGTGAGTCGTAGTGTTCACTCGGTTTCTGCGCAAATGTTGACATAACATGCAGGATCACGAACCAAGATGCGGATTCGAGGTATGTGCGCATGTCCGCTTGGTCTCCGTAGACTGCTTTCTGCTCCCGGAGTCAAGGCAACTAGGGCGAATTCTTCCATGCTAGCGGCTGCGGTGCTGGTCTGTCCCCTCCCGGCGCCTCGTCTACCTCGCAGGGGGGATGGCGTCGATGCCGGTGAGATGCCAGGCTTGTCGAGGACGTAGCATCGCCAACGATATGAGGGTCGAGGGATATGTCCTCCTGCGTACGGTGCCCGTGCCACGTGTGTATGCTGCGCCCGTCACTGCGACTACGTCATCGACCGTTTTGGCCATGTTCCTGCCGTTTTTACTGACGACCGTGTACAGCTTCTTCGGCTCATTGGCTGTGGGCACTCCACCCGTCTCGTTCGATGTCATCCTTGACACCGGTTCCTCGTGAGTATCTCTCAGAGATCACCCGTCCATTCGGACTTATCTCCTATTCCGGCAGTGATCTCTGGCTTGCCGGTAAATCGTCGTCGTCTGTCACAACCGATATACCCTCCGGCATTGCCACGTTTGATTCTACTTGTGCGTCTTGGCCTGTCTTCCGTCTTGTGGGTCGTTGTGACGTATCGCTCGTTCAGCGTCTTCGACGTTCAAGTCGCTGAACCAGTCGTTCGAAATCACGTACGATTCGGGACGTGCAGCGGGTTCCCTCGCAACGGACACCGTGCAGATGGCCGGATTCGAGGTCTCTGCGCAGATTTTCGGTGGGTATAGATTGCTTGTGTCTCAGCACTCATAGTCTCACCCTCACCATTAGCCGTCGTGAACGACGTTTCCACCGGAGTACTTTCATCACCTGTATCCGGCCTAATGGGGCTTGCCTGGCAGCAGATCGCGTCCTCGGGCGCCACGCCGTTCTGGGAGGCGCTTGCCAACACGAACTCCACGCTCACGGACCCGTTAATGGCGTTCCAGCTCACGCGGTACCTCAACGACTCTCAAGTGCAGTCGCTCGAACCCGGAGGGACGTTCACACTCGGTGCGACCAACTCGACTTTGTACACGGGGGACATCGACTACCAAGACATCCCCGACGGCTCCGTTGGCTACTGGATGCAGGAGCTTAGCGGTGGGTCGCGTGTTTGTGAAGACGTGGCGCGGTGCTGATAGGTGGTGCAGGCTTGACTGCGCAGGGCACGTCCGTGACTCTCCCATCGGGCTCTGGCTCCTACGCCGCCATTGACACGGGCACCACGCTCGTGGGCGGGCCGTCCAGTGTTATCTCCGAATTGTACGCCGCGATCCCCGGCAGCGTTGCAGGCACGGGGCAGTACCAGAACTATTACATCTATCGTGCGTCTCGCGTTCGTCCGCTGCCTCTTGCGCTCATGTGTTCCCGCAGCGTGCAACACGGACGTGAACGTGTCAATGAAGTTCGGCTCGAGCACGCGCGAATGGCCCGTCTCCTCCGCGGACTTCCTGCTCGAGCAGATCAGCCAGTCGCAGTGCGTCGGCGCGTTCTTCGTCGTGGACAACGCGGGCACGACCGCGCCGCCGTGGATCATCGGAGACACCTTCCTCGTGCGTCGCCCGTCTCTCGCTTTCCGCACGTGCTGACCGCGGTGCTGCAGAAAAATGTGTACTCCGTGTTCCGCGCCTCGCCCCCGTCTGTCGGGTTCGCACAGCTGTCCAGCACCGCGCTCGCGATGAACGGCGCGAGCGGCACCGCACCGAGCCCGACGATCGGGTCTGCACCCGCGTCGGTCACGGCTACGGGCGGGACAGACCGGAACACGAACGCGGCGCTTCCGCGCGGCGCGAGCGGCGCGGCACTCGGCGTGCTTGTCGCGGGCGTGCTGGCGGGCTGGCTCGCGTGAACGCCGTGCGGTGACGATGGTGCATGTGGATTGGACTGACGAACTGCCGACGACGAGTGCCTGTATGAACACTGCTCAGTACTTAAGCATAGCTATTTGTTGTCGTACTCCGCGCTTCATGGACTTGGAATGTTACGTGCTGTATGATTTTGGAGGCCGAGAGAATGCGAACGCGTAGTTTGTAGGACGACTCTTGTCGTCTTCTAACTTATACAGGCTGATTCATGAGCCTAGATTTACGGCACATTTCGGGGATTGCGTAGGGACTTCTGGCACGGAGGTAGGCTCAAGTTCAGCCTACAGAGAAGGAAGACAGTACTTAGCACGGAGGGGTCGATGTTTCGGCATCTTGAGTGGCCCCGGGTTTGTTTTGGACGCTCCAGCAAACCGTTACGATAGCTCGCCCCGGAAAACCCGGGTTTCAGATGTCCTTGGGGCTACGGTACCGTTCGTTGGTAGCAACGATGGGAGGGAAAATGATGATAAATCTCCCTGTGATACACAATACACTGGTCAGTATGGGAGAATGCTGGCATAAATATGAACTGTGCCTCTCAGAAACATAGACCCAGGCCTCCAAATCTGCTGCAGTCATTATTTTGGACTGAGGATCGTGTGCGGCCGGGCTGCGTGGGATGAGATCGGAGATGCGTCTAGTCCAAGATCCGTGATGCATGCGGTGTCCGCGTTTGGTTTGCTTCCGCGATTGGTTTACTTCCGCGCCGGCGGGCTGCCGGCGGCCGGAGGGCAACGGTGTACGTAGTCTCAAGTACGTTTCGACGATCGAACCGAGTCTAACCGGTTGCGATCTCTCTTTGTTCTAATATATGAACTTATTTGGAGACATCCGTGCCTAAGCAGGTACCTACGAAAACATATGTGCGTCGTCCGATGTGGCCCATTGACACTTTTACTTTCGCCTGACATGTAACATAGGATCTGCGAACGCCCACCGATGGGTGCCTGCATCATTCTGCTCAGGCTGGCCGCGGAGCAACTTGGTCTGTTCGCGTATATCTCCGAGTCCAATCAACCTTTTGTTACTTAGACTGGGTACGCCTCGCTTCCTGCACTAGAACCCTGAAACTCACCCGCTTGTCTATCGTCGGCGCGATCTCCCCAAGTTGTCGCCACAAAGTGGAGGTGAGTCCAGCAGCGCAATTGGCAGGTGCGCCACAAGGCGCCACACCGTGCCTGGCTCCTGGACGCCAAGCAGCAACGGTGCAGATCATGTGAAGGCTCTCGTGAAGAGGTATTTATCCAGCGCCGAAATCCCGCGAGGGTAGACTGTGCGCAGCGCATGCTAGCGCTTCCCGATACGTGTGGTCGTGATCTAAACGCGCATGCCTGCTCATGCTCCTTGCGCCGCCGGGTATATCAGCTAGCGACGCGGAAGATGGAATATTATGTCCTTTTCCCTCTTTTCATTGACTCGCCGTGCGCCGCCCTTGCGCACCTTCTGTCTTTCCCATCCGCGACGTGCTGTGCTCATCGCTGGCGACTCCCCTCGCGGACTTCCTCACGCTCGCGCGCTGGTACATCGGGATTGATTGCAGATGGAAGGGAGTACGTTCCGTCGGTACGCGGTCCCGCAAAGCACCTTCGACGCGTCCATGGGTGCTCTGCTGCTCGGAGTCTTCTCCCAGTCAATGTAAATCCCCTCCGTTCCGCATTATATGCGCCGCTGACCCCCCCCGCCAGATGGTACGGGAACTTGACGACGATGATGTGGGAGTACCGGAAAGGATGGCAGGCAGATTCGCGGTTCACAAGAGTGCTGGTGAGTGCCTTGCGCACGCCCAGTGGACATTCTCTGACATGCATATTCCACGAAATCCAGTTCATATGTGCATGGTGAGTGTTGGGTCCCGTTCCCCCGCCTCGGGCCGAATCCGACTCCGTCCGGTAGGTTGTTATGTACAACCAGTCTTGCCATTGATATGCAGGCGCTTTATTACTTCCTATACGCAAGTGTCAACGCAACATCCACATCAGCAGAGTCCACAACGTTAAAGGAGGTGATAGCGTTAACGGAGGGTCCCTGGTAAGTGTATTCTCGCATGCAAGCCGCCGCGGTCTTGATCTGATGTATGTCCGCAGGGGTGTTTGTGTGCGTGGATACTCACTATCTTGTAATTCACCGTGCTCATCTGACGGCCTGGAACAGATCATCCTTGTGATCAACGTATGTCGTCTGCCGTTCCGTACCTTCTCCTAGACTAAACGCTCTGCACATGCAGGAGCTTGTTGTTATTGCAGTGCGATTGTATGGTTTTTACGTGCTAACATCGATATATGCGCTCAGTTTCCTTCCGCAGCATGTTCCTGCGTCGAATATACAAACGTGAGCCATCTGTCCTCACCGTTGTTTGCTCCAGCAACTAAATCACCCCCCCTCAAGTCTCGAGACTCCGAGACGAACTAGGCTACATCCGAACCGGTTTGTTGATATTCATTGTAAGCAGCACTGTAGATATATCATTTTCTCAAAAAGGAGCTCATATTCTGTGCAGGCTCTGTTGTCGGCTATCGATTTCTGTATGTGCTCGTCCTTGCTCGAAGGTGTTTTTATTGATATTCATGTGTTTCAACCCGCTAGTTAGCGCTGTTGGTGCGTTGATCTGTGTTTTTGTATCTTTGTTTATTGAGTTATAAATATGCACGGCAGGCATCTCGGTCGAATTGTAAGCAGACAGACGTAAACATATGGCTGTCCTCGTCTGATGTCTTTCCCCCTAGATACTCACATTCCTCCTCAAGAAGCGAGAGCAAGGTATGCAGTCTTTTGCCTGCGAACTGCGCGGCGCACATGTAATGTCGGCGGCTCTCCTCTGCACAGGCCTTATATGTGGTTATGTTTGCTGTGGGCGTCATCGCAGATATTCTCCTCACGGGTCTACTCTGTTGGTCTTTACGCAGATCCCGTACGGGGACGCCCAGGTGTGTTGTCTGAAGAGGATCGACCGGGTCGTAGCTGAATATTACACAGAACGGATTCGGCCCTCAAGCTACTGATTCTGTACTCCATCAATACTGGTATGTCCGATGCTCGCCCACATGTGCTGTTAGCTGACGGAAATTGAATATTGATAGGACTCTTCCCATCGTCAGTGGATTGGTCCGTTATGCTCTGTCACGTCGCTGATGTCCAGTTGTAGACTCATCGCGAGCGCCGGCATGATAGCAGTGAGCTCGCCGTCTATTGAGCTCCGCGCACAGGTATTAATGAGTGTCTCCTCGCTAGTACTTCGCCTCACCCGACACATACATCTATATACCATTTTATATCCAAATATCCACCCGTGCGTCCCAGCGCTCTCACACTGCGTACACTCTGACCCTTGCGTGCAGTATACCTGATCTCGCTCATCGCATCGTGGGTCTCGCACTTCCCGACACTTCCTGCTTTGCTCACGTCCGTCTCCTCCTCGCAGCTACAACCACCGCGCCAGCGTGCGGCAGCAGATCGAACGTCCGCTCACGGTTGACTTCGGCGCGTTCGACGCAGTCGTGCCCGCGTCCGACACGACGCGCCGCGACTCGGCGCTCCCGACGTTCCGCGACTCGCGCAGCACGATGATGGAGCTCGACGTGGAGAAGGACTCCCCGTCGCTGTACCACCCTGACCCGCACCAGGATGATGCGTGGCAGGGATCGGAGCTGGACCTGTCGGTGCGTGGCCACTGGCATGCGGGTTTGTCAGTGCGCGGCTGATCCGATTTGCGTTGGCAGGACGCCATCCGGAGGTCACTTGCCATCGCAAGGGCCGACGTGGAGGCTGTGCCACGCACCTGAGTGGTGGGTGATGATCTAGATGACGCTCACGACACACGGACTTGGCATAGTGTCATGCTGTAGTAGTACTAAGTACTGGACTGCAATCGCTCATAATCACGTTCCTTTGCTGATCTTCGCGCCCCAACCAATATTGCAACGGCAGTGGATGGCCACTGTATCGCAAACTCTGGGACCTCCGCACTGCTTCACATCCAACGCGTAGCCTTTCAGAAGAGAACGGACCGAAGACAGTACAGATTAGAAGACAAGTGTAACAGATAGATGGAATACAGTAGTGATACATCGACGCGCGATCTCTATGAACCACTCCGCGCAAGCCCCCTACGACCGCTCGCCGCGCAGACGACGCGCCAACGCGAGGTCCTTGGGCTGGATGGTGACGCGCTTCGCGTGGATCGCCGCAAGGTTCGTGTCTTCGAAGAGCGAGACGAGGTACGCCTCAGACGCTTCCTGGAGGGCCATGACGGCCGAGGACTGGAAGCGCAGGTCGGTCTGCGGGGAACATGTATATGTCAGCTGCGGCCGGCGGCGGCGGGACGGGACGAAGACAGACCTTGAAGTCCTGCGCGATCTCACGGACGAGCCGCTGGAACGGGAGCTTGCGGATGAGGAGCTCGGTGGACTTTTGGTAGCGTCGGATCTCGCGGAGAGCGACGGTGCCGGGGCGGAAGCGATGTGGCTTCTTCACGCCGCCTGTTGCGGTCTGGGGAGGTGTGAGCGTGGTGTGGGGTTAGAGGGTGTGAGGTGACCTACTGTGGCTGCCGTCTTACGGGCGGACTTTGCGGCGAGCTGCTTGCGTGGTGCCTTTCCTGTTGAGAGATGAGCCGACGAAGTGGTTGGCCAAGTGAATGGAGGTTACATACCACCAGTGGATTTGCGAGCTGTCTGCTTGGTGCGAGCCATTAATGTCGAAGAGTGTGAGGTGGTGAAGGGGGAAGTGTTGTGGGTGGTGGGAGCGAAGGGAGAAGTGGGGGAGCAGCGCGGGAGGCGGGTCCTTATATAGGCCGACACGGCGCGTCGCGTCTGGCAGCACGTGCACGACGCGTTGACGCGCATTCAACAAAATAAGGTTCGCCTCACGTGCCTTGTCACCGCCGCGTTGGCCGCGCCGGCCTATAAGTACCGCAGGCCTCGCCTCTCTTCTTCTCCCATTCGCGTCCCCCGCAACATAACAACTCTTACCTCTCAACCATTCTCATACATTTTTGAATCATGTCTGGTCGCGGAAAAGGTGGCAAGGTAAGGTAGTCTTTACTGGACGACTTCAACTTGTGCTAACGGGTTGTGTGCTGTCTCAGGGCCTTGGAAAGGGTGGTGCCAAGCGTCATCGCAAGATTCTTCGTGACAACATCCAGGGTAAGTCCTTATTGTTCAATGGCGTAAGACTGTGTCTCACCAATCCTGTATAGGTATCACCAAGCCCGCTATCCGTCGTCTTGCCCGCCGTGGTGGTGTCAAGCGTATTTCCGGTCTCATCTACGAGGAGACCCGTGGTGTTCTGAAGATATTCTTGGAGAATGTACGTGCCCTTGTCGTTGCTGGACGGCGTCGTTGCTTATTGCCTATGCAGGTCATCCGTGATTCCGTCACATACACCGAGCACGCGAAGCGGAAAACGGTCACTGCGCTCGATGTTGTGTACGCACTGAAGCGGTCGGGTCGCACGTTGTATGGGTTCGGTGCATAGATGTTTCGGTGGTGTACGGTCTGGTATGTTTTACTGTATCAGTATAATGTAACGTTATTTCTTGTCTCGACTCTCGACTGGTCCGATGTTCGAACTTATGCCGCCCAGTGTGCACAATGTCCAACTTGTAAGTGTTTCTTTGCAAACAAGCTGTTCTTGCAAAAGGCAGCTAGTTCCTTATTTCTAAGCTCTCCTATCGTTAATGTTCTGGCATGGCATTTGCACTTGTATAAAGGGGTCGCTATTTGTGGGCGTACAACAGCTTGAACGGCAGTCCACAGCTGTTACCTCGTCTCGTGCGTTACACGACACTCCTTCTAATGAGTCGAGGATGGATGGCACCCAGTTATCTCCGCAATTAGTTTTCTCGGCCGCTATAACCAGCTTCCTCGTCTCCAACCGATTCTAACCATGAAGTCTAAGGAAAAGAAGTCTAAGGATTGTACGTACCTGTCATTACATGTTTGGTTTCCCGTTCTAACCTCTTCCTTCAGCTAGCAGCGCCGAGTTCCTCGCTGAGTGCGTTTCCCTCTACAGTGTCAGGTTGTCCCCGCCCCATCTATGAGCGAAACCCGAGCCTCGACCTCCACGTCGAGGATATTGTCATCCACAAGAACCTGCTTGCACTCCTTGGCGACAGCGAGACCGTCTTCGCCGGAGAGGGTGTCAGGCTTGATGCCGATCCAGATGACAACTTGAACGGGGGCGAAGTATTCTTCTTCGACACCGATGCGAGCGGCGTCCATGCTCGTCCACTGCACCCCTTTGGAGTCGAGGATGTCGAGGACCCGAGGCGCGAGGTTGTCCTCCCAGACCGCCGCCAGGGGGTGGTTGCCGGGGATCCTGAGCTCCTTGCACGGGAGGTATGCCTCAGGGTTGGCGGGCAGCTCCCAGCCTCCCACGTATCGGTGCCGGTGCGAGCCACGAGGACTAGCTTGGAGTACAGACCGTGATAGTAGTACCTGGACTCCAAATCGAAGACAGGAAAGCGAAAGGCGGTGTTCTGAGTAGAGCCTGGCAGTTCATAGGCGACGGAGTCGCTGAGGCCGAGGCTCGAGATCGCGAGTCGGTCGCTACGTCGGGCCCAATCTCCGGCGGAGCAGGGAGGGCCCCGGGGCGCGAGGAGGGGGCGTCGCAGGCGAGGCCGGGCCTCCTGAGACGCGTCGTGTACGCGTTGCTGTTCCTCCGCAGCGATGTCCTGCGCGCGTTGCCCGGCAGCAGGTGACTTTGTCCTTGTCGTTGGCGACAGTCCACAAGGTGTTGAGCAGGATTGCCATTGCGAGCTCCGTGTCCAGGTACGCGAGCGCAGTCAGCGCGAACGCGGGGTAGACCCCGCCGGCTGCGCCTTGTGAGGAACGGACCGTGGTGGATGAAGCCGCTGTGGAGGCTGACGCAGCCGTTGAGGTAGTTGTACAGGCCGACGTGCGAAGGCGGGAATGTTATGCGCGAGATGGTGATCTGTAAATTGAGGCCGGAGGAGCCTGAGGGGCTGCCTGCGGACTCACGGATGTCAAGCGTGCGCTCTCTTTCCAGACTTTCCCAGGTCCAAGGTATGCGCTCGAGCTGGCCCTGGTGAAGATTCAATACTTTCGCGTCGCCATGCACAGGAATGGTGCTCACCGGACGAGGACAACACCGTTGAGGTCGCGAGGAGGTGAAGAACATTTGTGTGCCGGTTGCAGACGGGGGATCGTCATAAAAGCTAGGCAAGCGTGTTTACAACGCCAATCAATGGCCCAGCCTATGCCGCCGAGGCGTCCAGGAGGGACTGCGCAACCTGGATAAATGCTCGGATGATCATAGCGCAGAGGAGCGTCTGAGGTCACCCATCCATGGCATTCTCGACGATTGCGAGTTTGAAGAACGGGAAGCTGATGGTATCTGCATGTGAGTAGTAGGAGCGGGCGGTGGTATCTACAGGCCTAAGTTTCTACGACTGACAGTCAATTTGAATCCAACTTGAAGCACCTAGGTCAAGCTCTCAATGTGTGGTCACGCGATGAGTAACAGAGGTATGTGAAGGAGCAAGACAGATTCTTTCACAAAGAACACTGCAGGTGCGGTACCTACTCTAGAGCGTCTGGATGTGCTGTGGTGGAGGCAGACACGTTCATGCATCGAAAGTAAGCTCAGAGCAGACTGCTCATGCATAGTAGACCATATACAGGCGGTGGCAGCATTGGGTTGGATCGGCGGATGCGCATCTACGACGTCGCCAACCTTGTGTTCGCACGTATAAGCGCACAGAACATGACGAAATCGTGGACAGTATGGTGCCAATAGGACGTGGGGCGTCCACTGCGCACGAGGGTGTGTGGTAGATGAGCATTGGACACTTGCGCGACGTAGACATACCGGTATGTCACTAGGATGATAGTAGTAGTACTAGTAGAAGTCCCTGTTGTCTTGGTTGCGTGTACGGTGGGTGAAGCTTGACATTGGACGTCGGCGCGTCTCCCGCTGGTGTGGTGGCAGTAGTAGTACACCGCCAACTGTGTCTGGGCCGATCAAGATGTGGCAAAGCGAGGTGAAACCGGGACAATCAGCCGGGTGGTCACCGGAGCGTCTACAGGTCGACATCATGCGATATGATCGTCTGGCGCAGACCTGGCCGGCAGTCTGACCATTGGCTAATTGCTGTCTGGCTAGGAGCTGCGCCGTTGGCCGGCTTCGACCCTTGTGCACACCTCAGCATCGTATACTCACTTATGTCTCTGCCACCTGATCGAAACATGTACCCATATGCCGATTGACAATGTGTATTTAGGCTGTTGCTCATGTCTTGACTGCCTGGCTCATTCAGGTCAGCACGACGAACTCCGTCCGAGTCGAGTGCATGCAAATATCCATCACAATTCTATGCAATGTCGGGATCAATCCAACCGTGTCAATATAGATCATACGACGCTCTAACTATTCCCGGTCAACTGTTACTGACCCCAACCAACCTCCGTGCTTCATCGCCTTGGACAACGTTCTGCGCCTTCTTCGCTTTGTTACGCGCACGAGTCTCTGCTGATTTGGCTAGAGTCTGAGCGCGTTTTTGAGGACCAGTGACACGAAGGTGGGCGGCGATTTCACCATGTTTAACAAGTCGGTCTTCAATGTAGAGTTTCGGTCTGGTAAGGCTGCGAGGAAGAGTCTCACGAATGAGCGCAGCATTATGGAGTGCGTGCATATTAAGGAGAAAACGTTCGGCAGTGGTGTGAGAGATGGCACTCTGTGTACGAGTAGTGGCAGCCCGCTCTTGTGTGATGTTCTCCACTGCTGTAGCCGAGCAGCTAGTCATACGGCAGTCGTGCTGAGCATTGAAGATGAAAAGGACATTCTGGTAATATAATCAGTTTTTGTGTGCATTGACCGAGAGTGTGACTTGCCTTTGGCTTGATACACAGGACCTGATCGTGACTGTGTGTCAGAACTGGCATATTCAGGAATGGGTCGCATTCGCTGGAAATATCGAAGCGGTCAATAAGAACGATGGTGTCATCCACACGTCGAGGCGATAAGATCTTCGTGATGCGCCCTGCCCCAATGGGCTCAACGTGCAATATAAGCATTTCGACCATATCAGAAGCATTGAAGAGCACTTACAAGTTCAGGATCAAGCTGCTGGAAGAAAACCCATGAGCCGGGCTTGCAGACATCTTTAGTCTGTGATATCAGATGGTGGCACTGATACCAGGTCTCTACAGAAAAATCTATATCCGGAAAGGAGAATGACACCACCGATACAGGAAGTTGAGACGCCCCGGGCCAGAGGGCCGGGATCTGCTTTGATCGAGCATCAAGCTTCACTGTTCCTGCAAAGTTGAATGATAAATAAAAGAGCATGCAATATGGGTGACCTGCGAGGGCCGAGCACTTACCGGGTACAATACCTGTAAGATCAACCCACCCGAGGCGGCGCTGGAGCGATGGATTCGACTGCAGGAAGCCGCGTACCTGTGCTCCCGCACGAACATATTGACCACTTTGATCGTACCACCACCCGCCACTAACCTGATGCCGGAAGCGTTCCATACCTGCAAGCGTGACAGCTATATCGCGGCTTGGTGCTTGATGGTTTGAGAGAATGCTGCAGAACCGGAATATTGCATTCCAGCACTCGAAGAGCTCGGTTGAGTAGAGCACAGCCGGTCCAAAGCGACGGATATCCTCTGCGACGTGGGTAAGGACATGGAGTTTTTGTTTAACGAGAATACGGTTCGGATCAATGAGTACCCAGATGTCGAGCAAGTTTGCGACAAGAACTTCTAGATCGGCCTGGTATCCGTGGTCAGTAAGCCATGGTGAGTAAATTGAAGCTGATGAAGCGGCAGCTGAACGCACCAGATACTGATCAAGATTAGAGATGCTATGGTACCACAGCAGTGCACCGAGTTCACCACTAGCCTTCCACAGATCAAGTACGAGGTCGGAACAGAGGCCTTCGTGAAGATGGAACACGCCAAGCTGCTGCAAGATCTTGAAATGTGTGCCGACGAGAGCATTCTTGTATTTAACGATGTACTCGCTACGCACCGATGAGAGTGTCAGGCCATCGATAGAAGACGCTCGGAGTCTGACGGCAAAGACGCCTTCTTTCTTCTTGTCCCACTCGCTGCTCGTCTTGTGCCAAACATATTTCTTTCCACCGAGCAAATATGTGTGCAGCAGCTCACATGGAGTGTCCACAGTTGGACATAACATGCGAGGACACGAGAAGAGGACATTGAAATGGTCGCCGGGCCGAACATCTTGACGGAGTGCTATAGTGGGCTCAGCATGATTTAAGACTGAAATTACGGGCTCCACTTACGAGAATCTGCAGGAAGCGCACTGTATCTGGACGGTGGCTGTTGAACAAGCCACTCGTGACACTCACGCTGAATATCCTTCTGTATCTCCTCTTTGATAGCCTCCCGAGGTTTCCCCTTCAGCTTCTTATCGTTCAGCCGCACGTCCCTTGTCTTTGGGTCTTTCATACGCTCAGCCTGAATTGAGCGTGCCCTTGTCATTACAATCTCAATCCAGTGTTGTGCCGTCTTGTCCTTGATCCCGCTACGAGTCTGCATTTCATCTACGCCATCTTGTACTCCGAGCCCTGCGGCGAACAGCTGGTCTTTGATATCCTTGACGACTTCTGCATTTGTACGAGGCGGACCAGGCTATTGATTGCATTAGTCGAGGGTATCACACTTGCAAGGGGCCACATTACTGAAAAGAATTTCTCGTAGCCTCGGTTGCTCTCACGATCCTCCGTGTCGCCCCCAACCCTGCAACGCCGACATGAATAATTCCCTTGGCCACCGATATGAGAGCAGTGCTCAGATTGTTGAGGGTTGTCGGCGGGAAGAACATGCGGTATGATGCGAAAAAGGACTTCTTGTTCAAGAATACAATCATATGCCTTACACCAGCGATCTTCGCCGCTGCGAGTGTCTTGTGAGTCTCGATTATATTACCTCTGAACGAAGGTGCTTACATATCTGCTATGACAGCCTCCATTTGTTCAGAAGACGAGGCATGCTGCGAAGTGGAACAGAACCTGACGAAGTACTCTTGCTGGAGCTTCTCGTGGGGTAAGTTGATATTTGCAAGATATACATTGGTGTGTGCATTGAACTGCTTCGTTCGGTTGCCAGATACGTCATCGCTCCAACACATCATCCGCAGCGTGAACGTCGGGCGACCTTCTGCAATGGTGCGAACAGGATGTGGCATTTCGTTTGCCCACTTTGGTGTGACGTCTAACAAACGAGTCAACAGCCAGTCTGAATCATCGCCTCGTCAATCTGAAGTCAAGACAAATTATCGCACCTCCGAAATGAATCATATGCCCGCGTGCATTCAGGTCGAGGTAATTTGCTTTCAATTCGCTTGCTTGAATGCGAACAACATCATCTTCATGGATGATAAATTTGCCAGACTGTTCTGATCATCAGTAAACTATTTTGTCGTTACAAGCTGATCTCCGTACCGCTGGATAGAAAGCCACAGTAAACGCATCAAACCATATAACCTTATCTTTCAGGAACCATCGGAGCGGGATAACGAAGTGACCGTCTCGGAGTTCAGCGAGCTCTTTGATGTAGAAATGCCGGAACGGTGCGTTCTCCCAGTCGGCCCACATAAGTTGATTGACGTCGAGGGTGTCCTCGTGTAGATTTTTCCACTTCTCGCCATGCTGGAACTCAGAAATTGGACAGTCTATCTCAGGATAGAACTGGATATGTGGTCGGACTAGTGGATTGGCGAAATCCTAGCAGACAAACTAGTCAGTGTTTAATGGCTCATTTCTTTCTCAGCTGGACTGACCAATCGGAACGTCTCCGACGGACTATTTGAATAGAACTCGTTACCCTGTGAAGTGGTATGACGCTCAGTTTTGATATTGACACTAAGCGCAAGCTCTGCTTGTTTCTTCCTGAGCGCGAGAAACGACGGAACATCGGGGGCATTGCACTCCCTCATAGCCCATAGAAACACTTTGAGGTGATCATCGGACAGACGCAACCGCGGAAGGTTATCAAGTAGGTCAAGCATAAACATCTGATTGTGAACTTAGCTATATTTCCGAGTCAGTCTTGATTTGCTAATCTCAACGTACCGTTTTAGATTCAAACGGTTCCCAGCCTTCTTCGTCCAATGGCATGCGAGCGTTGAGGACCTCTTCCAAATCCTCCTCGTTATCGGAGTTGAAATTGTCGACACCTGGACCGCGCACATCATTTCATCAGATTATCAATATGGCATCGCAAGTCTGGACAAAACATCATACCCAGAGCTCGTGTTGCAGCAATGATCTCAGGTACTGTTGCATCTGCATCATTGTATTCGAAGAATTCCTCTGCCGTTGAGACGATCTCGTTGAAATCAATAGTTCCTCCGTTTTGTAGGTTCTCGAACTGCACCGATAAGTCCAGCTGTCGAGGAACCGAAGGAGCGGTGCCAGCCGAGAACTGGACAGATTGTCCATTGGTGTCGGTGTATCCATTTCCGTCTACAGTGACCCCAGCGAATGGATCGTACAGTGGCTTGTACTGATCCTCGGGTTCAACCGCACTGTTCTCTTTTTGTATGGCCGTGAAGTAGTTTGCTAACAGTAGATTTGCAGGAGGTATCTGCGGAGCAGGCAGGAACTGGGGAGCCGATCCAGACCCGCTTCCACTGGCAGATGCACCACCCTCTTCTGTAGGCTGGTCAGTTGCTTTCCTATGTTTTTCAGATGTCAGATGCCGCCCTAGACCACTCTTTTTTATCAAGGTGTCACTGCGATACGCCACTGTGCAAGCGGTGCAGCGAAGACGAGTGGGGTCACCGGGTGTGCTCTCAAAACCCCCTGGTGCCAGTGTCATATATTAATTTCTGCGCATGAACAGGAAGAGCACCTCACTATTTTCAGGAAGCCTTGCGGGTCCTCGGACTGCTGGCATTTACGGTGACTTCACTCGTGAATGTGGTTTGTTATGATATTTTGTTGACAATTGACACATCCAATATTCCAAGTTTCTCACGGGATGACGCCGAGCACAGTCCTCAAAATTTCAAGTTCGTCTTCGCTCCCAGTCTTTCATTCTTTCTCTTCAACACCCTTTTACTCTCTCGTTTTCTCATCCTTTATAATTTTTCATTCACTTTGCGATATGTCCGGGGCTCTCTTCGTATTTCCAACTCGGATCCCGACCCCGGATGTTGACTCTGAGTCGCCACCACAGCTTTCAGCTGACGAGGACTCAGGAAGCTCAACCAACGAACCAGGATCTACCAGCACTGCCTTGTCGTTGTTGAATACAGCAAGCCGGGAGCTCAACACGGGGGACAAGCGGCCTGCGGAAGATCTCTCACAATACGCTGCAGCTGCTGGGCGTCGGGTTCGTCTCAAGTTAGACAACCAGCGGGAAGCCGAACAGTTTTCGAGAGTACGTTGTCTACACCATTCAACGAACATTGATCTCAAGAAGTTGAATGTGGTGTAGCTCTCATCATCACAACGTCAAGTTTGGACTGCTATCCACCTCCTCAAACTTCAAGAACATCTCGAGGCCATACAACCTGCAGACGCAAAATGGAATATGCCGGACACTCTCGCGGTACGTTCAAACGTCAATATCTTATTTGACTATTGAACAATCACCCGGCATCTCACCAGGCGAAGATCGAACATTATACCTTCGCTGTGCTTGTGTCACCTGCACTTGCATTCTACGTCAGGGGATCAGGGCCACTGAAACTCGTCATGGTATGTTCTGTCTATTCATCATGAACACCATCCTCTTACACTGATGACTCTAGGGCATTCTCGAGAAACATCCGGCATGGGGTTACACCCGGCAAGTCAAAAATGACAAGTACAAGGCAGATATTGTTGAACAACGGGTTAAAACTCGTCTTACCGACCGCCGTTCAAATATCAAGGACTTGGTAAGTCTTTCGGGCGTTCACTAAGAAGTTACTCATTGATAATGCTCAGATATGGCTCTCACTTGGGCCCGCACATAAACCACCGGTGTCAGACGGCTCGTCGTCCAAGAAGCCGGAGCCCGTTCTTCTGAATATCGTACAGCTCTGTACTGCGGTTTGTAAGAAACATCCGAATAATACACCCACCGTAAGCTTGCAGATGTGCGCTCGCTTCGCTTTCCTGGTACGTCATCAGTCGTTGCTTTGCAGTTCTGTTCTCACCGGGATTTCCATAGCGACATATGCTCTTGCAGCTTCTCACCAATGCGGTACTCGCGGGCAAGTCTCACCGCAAGTATTGGGACCTAGTGGACGACCAGTTGGATATCATGCGCAAGAATACTGAGCCGGGGATGTCCACCCTGTATGTACTTCAATCAGACCGAGATGAACTCGAAGCATACTGACCGTGTGATGTATCAGTGTCTTGACGCAGATGCTCGAGGACGATCGCCGTATTCACGGAGACCCCGACATCCAGGAGGAGCCCCAAGATGTTGTGCCCAGCACCGAACAAGTCATTGCAGATCGTGCGGCGGATGGTGTATTCGTTGAGGACGAAGACGATTAGTTGCCAACGCGACGCATGTGCACCCATCCCTTGCCTTCATCTGTTTCTCGCTGCTGCTAATTATATCTGACCCTGATCTTCTACGCTGATTCTTGTATATACATGCATTTGTTAATTACGGTATTCGCTGCAGCACTAGCACTCTAATGATATCATTCTGTCCCATACCGAGCTCGAGCAGATTCTGCATCCCTGAACGCCAACTGAGTGACCGAAACAAGCTGATAACATTGTGTCATTCATATGATGAGGTTGCGAGGGCCAGACTGAAAATACCTATTGATAAGGAGACTCACAGAAGAGCCCCATTCACCCGCGGACCTGACCACAACACCCCAGAACCAGCTGTCTGCTTAGGAGCCCACATCCAAAGCCCCGGCGTGGTCAGCTGCAAGTTAAATTCCTAATTGAAGGATATCACACAATGGTAACCGCCATCTGAATGATACAGACGACAATCATGACCCCCGAGGTCTGTTGACCACCTGAAGTGGCCAGCTTAGTGTCAGCCGGACCTTGGGAGATGCTTGTGCAATGTTCGTATTCGGTCTGATCGCCAGGTCTCTCGCCTGCGGTGGCGACATCATCCGGCGCACCCATCGATCAGGCTCAAATTGGCTTACGCTCGGGTCAGGCACGAATGGCCGTGTAGATGACTCGCCGGCCACAAACCACGCTCACTACCAAATTGGGAACGAAGCGCCACTGCGCCGCGCCTAGGGCGGGCGCTTCGACCAACGCCACCCAACTTGAACCACGCCACAACGCTTGCCAGTGGCCTAGAATTTCGTTCCCCGCACTGCCCCAGCGCATACTGAGACCATTGTTTTCGCTTTGATAGCTCTATTCTAGGCAACTCTTCGTAAGCTTTAGGCCACTTTCTGTGCCAGTGTTCCCTGTTCTAATCGGTGATATGGCGCGGAAGGATTTGGCTCTCCGCCTGCAATATCCCATTGTTGTCCGTTGGACGGCCTTATTCTGGGCGACTATTCGTAAGCAATCGGGCCAGTCGCTTTGTCTCCCGTCCTGACGCGTGGGGTGTGGCCAGAAATCTCCCGTGACGCGCGTGGCCCGTCGGGACATTTAAAAACGGATTCGTTCGAACCAGGTGAGCTTCACACTCTGACTTCTGACAAGATGGACGCTAATCTTACCGACTCTCCCAGGAAGCCCCCCAATCACAACACAGATCACGACCCAGACGTCAAAGTCGAATACATACGCCAGGGCCTCCTCACAAGCATGCTGGCAAATTCATCCAAGTCTCGTTCGACACCATGATGAACACTTTGTTCGTTCTGAGGACGACGGTGCTCCACCCTTCTCAGAGTGGCGATACGCGTTCAAGGGCACTACGGCGACAAAGGGAAAGAAGAAGGTGAAACCGACGGAGGCAACCGTGCAGAATAGATTTGTATGCCTGTTCATTGTTCCCTCTGTTCATTTCGACGACACTGAGGATCTTTAGATAGATCACGTCAATAAGCTTAAGCTCCTGGGCAATGACTATGCCCTGGTATCCTCCCCCAATCGTGGCGATGGGAGTGATCCGTCAGGACAGAAACCGGACGCTGGGGTGTACCCGAAAGCGCGAGTTCCCAAAGACGGGCGGTCGGAATGGGCCACAACGAGGATGTCGATCGAGTTCAAGAGGCGAACTGACCAGGATCCGTTCGACGACACGAAGTTGCCTGAAGGGTTCGAATCGATAGCGCAGGAACGTGAGGCGAACCGAGGCCAGATTACCCACTCGGCTTCGGAAATCTTCCTACGACAGCATCGATGCTTCTGTTTTCCCTAGTCATCTTCAATAAGTTCGCGCGGATCATTCGGTGGGACCGGTCTGGTGCTCTCGTCACAGAGCGGTTCGACTACATATCGGAGCCGAACAAGATGTGCGAGTTCCTGTGGCGATTTGGGAGAATGTCGGCGGCGCGACAAGGATACGATCCGTCGGTGGTCGAAGTGACCCCCGAGGAATACAAGGATATGCAGGAGAAGGCCGCCAAAGAGCTTCCTGACAAGAGCCAGGACTACAAGAGGAAGTACTTTGAGCAGTCCCTTGTCGAGGGGTGGCTTCGATATAAAGTGACGGTGCCAATAGACGATGCCGACGACAACGCGGACAATGAGCACGCCGAGGACAACGGGCGCGAGAAGACCATCGGAGGCAATGGTGACGGCGACGAGGCTAGCGCTGTCGAGGAGGATGTCTATGTCGAACGGAATGATGTCGTGGACCAGGATGCCAAGATGGTCGAGGACGGTGAAGGCCACGAGGACCACGAGGACGGCGAGGACCACGAGGACCACGAGAATCACGAGGACGGTGTGGACGACAACGAGCTTATAGATTCCACCAACGCGGCCGATGACGATGGAGCTGGCGCCAGTTCTCAGGGAACAGAGACGCCGCTGCACACATCAGACCAGCGGAAGACGCGTTCATTCTTGATCTGCAAGCCTCATTTCTTCGTTTCTGGAGCTGTCGGCCGCGGCACACGGGGCTACGTTGCATTGGACTGCAAAACACAGCAATTTGTCTGGCTGAAGGATGCGTGGCGCGTAGATCTGCCTGGGATGGAGAAGGAAGGTGATGTCCTAAAGAAGCTCAACGACAAGAACGTTCGCAACATCCCCACCGTCGTTTGTCACGGCGACATCCTAAGGCAGCGCACCGTCACTCAAGATTACAAGCAGGTTGGAGATCCAGACACGATGAATCCGTTGAAGGCGCACCGTCACTATCGCCTCGTTGAGTACGAAATTGGCCAGGCCTTGGAGGAATTCTCTGATGGCGACGATCTCATCACTGTGTTTCTGGATTGTCTGTGGGGTGAGTCAACCAAGTGTCAACGATTCACATGTGTTCTAACTCAGACTGCAGCCCACCAAGATGCCTACAAGGCAGGAATCCTTCACAGAGACATCAGCGCAGGAAACATCCTCATAATCACGACGATAGAGGGCGGCGAGGCCTGTCAACATGGGCTGCTGAATGATTGGGAATTGGCGAAGGAGCTTCCGAACCCGAATGCTCCGGAGGCACAGATTTCGGCACGCCAGCCAGATCGGACGGTGAGTATCTCACAAAGTCGTTGGTGTGACTGTACTGACGACGATGGGTAGGGAACGTGGCTCTTTCTCTCAGCGGCTTCACTTCAAGACAAGTACAAAAAGATCGTTCTTCAGGACGACCTCGAGGCGTTCTTCCACGTGCTACTCTACATCGCCATACAGTACTTCCGCAGCAACTGCCTGCCAGTGGATCTGCGTGGCTTCGTTCGACGATTCTTTGAAGCATCTATGATCGCCAACGGAGAGTACGTTTGCGGATCAGCAAAGTGGACTGCGATAGCGTCCGGGGGAGTCACGATCCCGGTGGGGTCTCGGCGTGAGCCGCTCAAGTTCCACGTCGACGTTCCAGACGACACAGCTGGTCCATCCAGTGATCCTTCGAGTGGTTCCGACGGCCTTCCGAACAATGCGACGCCCGCCTCATCTAATTCCACACGGCCCAGTGTCCCTCATCCTATCAACATTATCTTCACCAAGCTCCTGCGGTGGTTCGCCGCGTATTACGAACACATTGGTCTGACTCGGCGTGAATCGCTCAGTCATCCTTCCTCTGCATCTCAGGCAAGAAGCTTACCACAGAAAGCGAAGCGTTCGGCCTATAAATACGACGACGACGCCTCCTCGACCTCGGATGAAGACAGTGATGTGGAAGGGCCTGCATCCACGCCCAGTTCTAACATCGCAAAGTATGCAGCAAAATTAGATACACACCGCGCGATGATCAGGCTTCTCAGGAGGACACAGAAGAAAGAGATCTGGCCAAGTAATGACAAGGTGGATATTCTGGCGATGGCCAAGGGCGTCAAGCGTCCGAAGGAAGATCCCGATCCCGAGCTGGAAGCTGAAGATGGTCGGGCGAGCAAACGTTCGAGGGTATCGCAAGCCGCTGGCGGCTCACGCCCTTCAGGCATCGGCAGGTCGAACGCTGCGCCAGCCGCAGGGGGCTCCGGACTCGCCAGCTCTTCTGCGTCGAGGCGTGAAGCGACCCAAGGATCGAGAGTGTCTACTACTCGTCGTCGCTGAGTCTGTAGCAGCCATGGATTCGGTGTTTGATTCCTTATTTTCTCACCACTGGTTTGGACATATATTGACAAATCCCGTCTCATTGCAGTGATCTCTTGCGTACTTGAGGTATAGATTCAAGAATGTTTGTTGCTACGCCTCGTTATACCAGACTGTGTCAAATTTCTCGCATCCTTACCCGGCCGACATTGCTCGAGCGCAATGCGCCTGCATCATATTTCACGCATGTCATTTTGAAGTAAGTCAAGACAACCAATGCCATGCAATCTTCAGGTATGACCTCTCGAGTCATCGACGACCTCCGCGATGGCACGAGCTCGTTATAATGATCATGACGAAGAAAATACGGTGCGTCCGCCTCTACCGCTTTTCTCGGTCATGTACATTAACTGCCAGTGATGCTTGCGCGTGTGCAGGCTGTGCCTCTTGAGTCACTCCGCAGGTACGCGGCGCTGTTCTTGCTTTGCCCTCAAAGGCAGTGCTTATGCGTCTTGACCACCCACAGCTAATTTAGATTCCGCTCATCGCAATCGGGCGTATCCCCATTAAACGCAACAATCGTGGTCGGGCTCGGGATGTACGTTGGTCTCCCCGGGCCGTTGCTGTCTGCCCTACTCGCAGCCTGATTTTGTCACGCAATAAAACGTCCGTTGAGTCACTCCGAAGCTCGTATGGCCACATCGCCATTCAAGTTAGCATATTGAGTAGACAGTACGTTACGCCGTATCACCTACCCTATTCATCAAGCGCGTTAGCCAATGACGTGCGGTCGTTGGCTCACAGAACTTTAAGCTCGACATGCGTCGGCGCGTCTGTAAGTTGGCCCGCTGGTGGAGGAAGGGCCACAAACCACGCACACTACCAAATTGGGAACGAAGCGCCACCACGCCGCGCTTAGACGCGGGCGCTTCGACCAACTTGAACCACGCCACAACGCTTGCCAGTGGACGAGGATTTCGTTCTCCGCACTGCCCCCAGCACATATTGCGACCATTGTGTTCACTGTGATAGCTCTATCATAGGCAACTCTTCGTTAGCTTTAGGTCGCTTTCCCTGCTCCGCTGTCCTATTAGGCGCGGTGTGGCCAGAGGTCTCCTCGCCGGCACAGAAGGATTTGGTTCTCCGTCTGCAACGTCCTACTGACGGCCTTGTATTAGGCGACTGTTTGTAGGCATCCGCCCAGTACTAGTTGCTTTGTCTCCCGTCCCGACGCGTGGGGTGTGGCCAGAAATCACCCGTGACGCGCGTGGCCCCGTCCGTGACATCTAAATACGGATTGGTTCGAACAAGGTAAGCTTCAATCCCTCACTTCTTACACAACGAATCCTAATATCACTGACTCTCCCCAAAGGCCCCCGAATTACAACAGAGACGTCAAAGTCGGATACACACGCAAGGGCCTTCTCACAAAGATGCGTGGCAAATTCATCCGAACTTCGTTCGACACCATGATGGAACACTTTGTCCGCCCTGAGGACAACAGTGCACCACCTGTCTCAGAGTGGAAATGCGCGTTCAAGGGCACGACGGCAACAAAAGGAAAGAAGAAGGTAAACCCGACGAAGGCAGATATACAGAGTAGATTTGTACGTCTTTTCATTGTTCCCTCTTTTGATTTCGACGACACTAAAGACCTTGTAGATAAATCACGTCATGAAGTTTAAACTCCTGGGTGATGACTACAACATGATGTCCTCTCCCAATGGGAGTGACCCACCGGGACAGAAACCGGACGCTGGGGTGTACCCGAAATTGCGACTTCCCGAAGGCTGGCGGTCGGAATGGGCCACAACGAGGATGTCGATCGAGTTCAAGAGGCGAACTGACCAGGACCCGTTCGACGATACGCACTGGCCTGAAGGAGTCCAGTCCGTGGCGCAGGAACGTGAGGCGAATCGAGGCCTGACCATCCGCTCAGCTACGGAGATCTTCCTACGACAACATCGATGCTTCATGTTTTCTCTGGTCATCTTCAATAAGTTCGCACGGATCATTCGGTGGGACCGGTCTGGTGCTCTAGTCACAGAGCGATTCAACTATACATTGGAGCCGAACAAGATGTGCGAGTTCCTGTGGCGATTTGGGAGAATGTCGGCGGCGCAACAAGGATGCGATCCCTCTGTGGTTGAAGTGGAGGAGGGCTCTCCGGATTACGTCCTGATGCAGGACAAAGCGAAGCCGCCTCCACCTCCGCGGCGCAACGAGGGCGAGAACATCGAGGACTACAAGAAGCGCAACGAGATCAAGAACATCGAGGACTACAAGAGGGAGTACTTTGTGCGGTCCCTTGCTTCGGGGTGGCTTCGTTATAAAGTGACGGTGCCGGCAGACGATAAGGACGAGAACACGGACAACGAGCGCGAGAAGAACATTGGAGAGAGTGGTGACGGCGACGGGGCCAGCGATGTCAAGGAGGACGTCTATGCCGAACAAAATTTCGTGGATGAGGATGTCAAGATGGCCGAGAATGGCGCGGACGACCACGAGCTTATGGATCACACCGACGCGGCCGATGTCGATGGAGCAGGCGCCAGTTCGCATGGAACAGAGACGCCCCTGCACACATCACACCAGAAGAAGACCCGTTCATTCTTGATCTGCAAACCTTACTACTTTGATTACGGAGATATCGGCCGCGGTACGCGGGGCTACGTTGCAATCGACTGTGATACGGAGCAGTTTGTTTGGCTGAAGGATGTTTGGCGCGTAGATTTGCCTGGGATGGAGAAGGAGGGTGATATCCTGAAGAAGCTGAACGATAGGAACGTCCGCAATATCCCCACCGTTGTTTGTCACGGGGACATTCTAGGACAGCGTACCGTTACTCAAGATTATACGGATACGGGCGAGGACGATCCAGATACGATGGGTGCATTGAAGGCGCACTGCCACTATCGCCTCGTTGAGTACGAAATCGGCCAGGCCTTGGAGGAATTCCTTGATGGTTATGATCTCGTCTCTGTGATTGTGGATTGTCTGTGGGGTAAGTCAACGAAACATCTACGGTTCACATGCATTCTAACTTGGAGCATAGCTCATCATGATGCCTACAAAATAGGAATCCTTCACCGAGACATCAGCGCAGGAAACATCCTCATAATCACGACGATAGAGGGTGGCGAGGCCTGTCAACATGGGCTGTTGAATGATTGGGAATTGGCGAAGGAGCTTCCGAACCCGGATACCCCAGAGGCACAGATCTCAGCACGCCAGCCAAATCGGACGGTGAGTATCTCACAAAGTCGTTGTGTGATTGTACTGACGACGATGGGTAGGGGACGTGGCTTTTTCTCTCAGCGGCTTCACTTCAGGACAAGTACAAAGAGATCGTTCTTCAGGACGACCTGGAGTCGTTCTTCCATGTGCTACTATACAACGCCATTCAGTACTTGCGGAGCAACTGCCGCGACGTGCGCACCTTCATCCAACGATTCTTCGAAGCAGCTATGATCGAGAACGGAGAGTACATTTGCGGATCAGCAAAGCGGACTGCGATGAAGTGGGGGGAAATCGAACTCCCTACGGGCTCTCTGCTCGAGTTTCACTTTAACGTTCCAGATGACACAGCTGGTCCATCCAGCGATCCTTCGAGTGGTGCTGACGGCCTTCCGAACAATGCGACCGTGACGCCCGCCTCGTTCAATTCTACATGGTCCGGGATCCCTCATCCCATCAATATCATCTTCACCGAGCTCCCGAAGTGGTTCGCCGCATATTACAGACACGTTGGTCTGACTCGGGATAAGTTGTCTAGAGATCCCTCTGCATCTCAGGTGGGAGCCTTCCCACAGGTAGAGAAACCTTCAGCCTTCAAAGACGAGGAGGACCTCTTCTCGACCTTCGATAACTACAGTGATGTTGCAAGGCCTGCGGCCACGCACAGTCCTGATGTTGCACAGGATGCAGCGAGACTGGATACACACCTCGCCATGATCTGGCTTCTCCGGGTGACACAGAAGAATGAGATGTGGCCCATCAACGACAAGGTGGATATTCTGGGGACGAACAAAGGCGTCAAGCGTCCGAAAGAAGATCCTGATCCCGAGCTGGAAGCTGAAGATGGTCGGGAGAACAAACGCTCGAGGACATCTCAAGCGGTGCCACCTTCCGCTGGTTGCTCACGCCTTTCAGACATCGGCAGGTCGAACGCTGCGCCAGCTACAGGGGGGACCGGAGCCGCCAGCTCTTCTGCGTCGAGGCGTGAAGCGACACAAGGATAGCTCATTATAATGACCATGACGAAGAAGCTACGGTGCGTCCGCCTCTACCGCTTTTCTCGATCATGTCCATTAACTGATGCCACTTGCGCGTGTGCAGGCTGTACTTCTTCACTCCGCAGGTACGCGGCGTCGTTCTTGCTTCGTCCTCTAAGGCAGTGCTCATGTGTCTTGACCACCCACAGCTAATGTAGATTCCGCTCATCGCAATCGGGCGTGTCACTGTCATTAAACGCAACAAGCTCTTGGGCAACATCGTGTTCTGGCTCGTGATGCTACGTTGGTCTCCCCATGCTGTGCGTCCCATGGCGTATTTGATATGGCACCCGAATATCTTGCTCTCGATCTCTGTATCGCGATGCACAATGTTCGCTTTATATCATCAGGATCTATCTTCTACCATGTGCTTTATCGTATATCTACGGTCGGTATTGGAATAATACTAGCTTTACGCTGCCCTGTGTGCGCAAGCAATCTCACTGCTCGTGTTGTGGATCATGTGCTGCAGTGACTCGACTGCTGGAGTCTGAGTGCGTGGTGACATGAGGCGATGACATCCGTGATTGCAGGTGTCTGCTCCTTCGCTGCATTGAGCGTGGACGCGTATGAAGACCGGAACGTCTCGACTCCGGGGATGCGAACAGTCGTACTCTCCGGCGATGACATGCCATATCGATATCAACACGCAACGCCATGTCCGAATCGAGCACACATACGGACGGCATCACTGTCCCTTCCGACTTTCCGCCGCCGCCGTCAATATCCCCGCGCGCCGCACGAACGTCGCAAAGGACAGCCGCGTGTCCTGCTCCGCCGTCGCCCTGCAATGCAATCTCGTGGAGTCAGGACACGCACAGACAGACTTGGCGCGTACGCACCTGTGCCGCATCTCGCTGCGCCACGTCACCTCGCGGAGGGTCGGAGTGCGCAGGACCGCCCCAGCGGTCGCGAGCGCGAGCGCGGCGATGGCCTCGAACACGAGCTGGACGGGGCGGGGGTGAGCGGGAGCGGACGAGGCGCGACGGCCGGGCGTGTGTACGCACGTCTGGGGGAAGCGCGTCCTCGGGCCGCCCGAGGGCCTTGAGGTGGGACAGGTCTGCGCCGGACGTGCGTGAGCGTGAGCGAGGAGAGGGGCTGCAGGGCGGGGCACTCACGTTCGTACATCGAGAAGGCCGCTGTTCCCAGATCCAAGGCCGAGCGCGTTAGAGTTGTGCGTGCTCGAGTGAGGCGGGGTGCTGACCGTGCAGGATCATGAGCGTTGCGACCAGAAGCATGACATTTCCCAGCATGTCTGTTGCGTGGCGGGGTGGCTGTGAGTAAGTACAATGGATCGAGAAAAGCCCGCAGGGGCCACACATTCAAGTTTGCATGCACGTGCTAAAGCTGCAGGCGGGCCACCTCGGGCGCTTCTTTGTCTTTCTTTGTCCTGCGGGTTTACTACAAATATCTCGTCGCATTCGTGCACCGGACTCTATCTGACTTGATTCCGCCAGGCTCTGCTACACCGACAATACTCATCCGAGAACTCCTACCTACCAGGGCGCCGCATCGTGTTCAAAAACATCTACAGTTCCGCGGCCCTAGGAAAGCTTCGCTCGCGTCTTCGCGCTGCAGTATCAGTTGGGTTTAAATCACAGGGCTCGACTCTCACCACGATGTACGCAAGTTTTTTATAGTTGCATACATCCTCTTGTTCATTCTGTTTGCTACCAACAGCTTCTGACTCACTTGTCTTGAAACGCACGGTTGCAAAACTGTTTGTGGCTACCTTGTTATTGATTATATTGTCGGTGCTTACTGCATCTTGGACTTCGTAGATGGCCTCCTCGTACACGCTGTCCAGCGACGACATAGCATATTTGACGACGTTGTCCCCCCGCAATGCACAAGAGTGGGCTCGGGCAAAGATGGACCAAGTGCAGAAGTATCTCCTGAATCTCAAATCGTGTCACAACAGTTTCGCTCCAATCAATCGTCTACCGAACGAGCTCTTGGTGGATATATTCTCACATGACAGAGATCGGGGGAAAGTACCTTCCATGGCCTGGGTCAGGCTCACCCATGTCTGTCGTTATTGGCGCGGAATTGCCCTCGCGACTCCCACGTTATGGAGCAAAGTCTACATTGATGCATTTTCCAAACGAGGACCTACCTTGTTGCACAATCATCTCCTGCGTTCGGTTCCCTCCAAAGTTGACATTGTCCTTCTGAAAGCAGCTAAAGGGAATGCTTCGGCCATACTCAAGGACCTCGGGAAGCACGCAGATCGTATCTGTCGCTTACGCCTAAGGTTCAGTGCCGCCAGCGAATTGGTGCCCTTCCTTTCCTTCCCCATGCCTTCCTTGGAGGAACTCTATGTTAATCCCAAACACGAGTATGCTAAGCGCTACGGCTACCCTGGCAGTGAAGAAGAAGACTACGCAGAAGAGGAGGAACGGAACAAGGATTATCCACTCAATCTTCTCCCTGGTCAGGTTCCCCGCCTCCGCTCTCTCACTCTGAAAGGCGGTGTTGCCATCCCGTGGGATCCCGATGCGTTGTCTAGTCTCGTTCATCTGGATGTATCGGACATCTTGCAGAGAAGGAATGCACCCGTGATAGACGATCTGTTGGATGTGTTGGACGCATGTCGCAATCTCGAAAGCCTAGTCGTGGACGGATGCTTGCCGACCCGCGACTACGATGACGGATCGACCCAGTCTGGACGCATAGTCTCTTGCACGAAGTTGCGCAGACTCCACCTGACCGACAAGGCGCGGAAGATCCACATCCTTCTGACACACCTCGCTATTCCTTCCTGTGAATCCATGCAACTGGTTGCCGAATTTTGCAATCCCAGCAGCGACACGCCCTCCATGATCACTGCTTTGTTCCCTGATCACATGCTATCTCTTCCGATTTTCTCTCTGACGCGCGTGCTCAATCTCAACTGCCACGGCGAGGCGCTGGAAGTTTCTGCTGGCATGCACCCCCAACTATCCGAACCACTTCCGTTGCATATCATCTGTAGAACCCTCCCGGGGACATGGCTCCCATTTGAGGACCCAATGAGAGACATCGTGACATTGTTCTCCTCATCTCCTGTCTCAACACTGATTCTCCGCGTGGGGGAGCAAGACTGGAACTTCCTCAATGGCTTCCCTCTCCTGCAGGACCTCCACGCTGATGGACTGATCGATGATGTCGTGTCATTGATTTCGGCCCTAGGAGACACTCGAGTGTTGTTATGCCCAACTCTCCGGAAGCTAGCAGTAGAGGGGTATGGTGTGCCGCGTGAAAAAGGTAAAATGTCTTCAATCTTCCAGTGTCTTACGTCTCGTGCAGCACAAGGCGCTGCACTAGAACATGTTTTTGTTGCACCGTTGAGTCGCGGACCCGAGACGTTGCGGGTAATAGAGGAGGTGTCAAAGACTTTGAAGGGAGTCCGTCGGTGTCAGTGGGTGCGTAGTGCAGAAGATGATGCCTTGATTCAGTACGTGACATTTGCGGTGAATCACGTTTCTATGCAGGTACTGACGGTGGGACCGTGACTGCTTTCTTCACAGAGGAGAACTTGATTATGAACCGAAGCGTGGGTTCATTCAAAAGTAAATGTTCAGCGCGGTCCGAGCGGTTTCGGTTGGCTTCGGATATGATCTTACTCGTAACTGTAGTCTGCAAGCAGCCAAATTCTAATTGAAATGCCCCGTATGTTGTTTTCTATGGTCGCTTAGTGAACTACTCATAAGTATCTCTGGTATGTGGAACATGAGGGAGGTGGACCGGCTTGAGATGTAGCTATAACCAAGCTCTGAACTCAAAGTTTAGCCCCTGTCCACAGCGGTGAGACTTCGGTCGAACTTGTGTGTACAGTCTGTGGTCGCCGCCATATCAATATGAGCGACGAACCACTCTAGCGGCGGTATATGCCCCGCTTCCTCCCCCAGCACGTCGCTTCTTTCTTTCTCGGCTTCTCGTCCCCGTCCCCATCCCCAACTTGTCGTTTGGAACCACTCGACGAAGGTCCAGTTCCCGCAGAGTGGTGTTGCTCCAAGATCAAGTTCATCTCCCCATACAGGTTCTGGTTGAAGCCGAGATATTGCAACCCGATACGCTGGATCTTCAAGATACCTTGCTGGTACAGGTCATCTATCGTAGCGGCCAGTTCCTGATGTATAGGCGAGTCCGGAAACGCGGAGAACAATAGCGAGTTCCTGGTCTGAACTTCCGGAGATCAGCATACAGATGAGTTGGATGTGCTGACACGTACCGCCTCATCCAGAGCGATGTATTCTGCTGCTGTCATCGGAGGCAGTTTGTGGCACTTGTATGTCCCCCGCGTAAGACCAAAAAGGTTCCGTCGTCTTGTTCTTGCGGAAGAACACCTCCCGGATTTGACCGGGCCAGAGGTCTTTCTCCAACGTCCTGTCTTGAACGTTGTTGTCGACCTTGAACGGGGAGGACAGCGCAAAGGCATCTGAGAGCCCTCGTGCGCCCAAATCATCCTTCCGCTAAGTTCCAGGAAACCCTGGGGTGCACTATAATCTCCAAATTTAGGCCCTCCTGCGAGCGTTGAAACATTGACTGATTCAACGTACCAGATATCTCGAAGGGTCTGTACAGAGGTCAACTGTCCACTCGTCCGAGCAGCATATATCAACAAGTATCCACACCTTCTCGGCCTTGAAGAATAACATGATAGTCTTCCTATAGTTGATGGACATGCTGGGCCCTGGATCTGAGTCCGAGCCAGCCTGGGACGCATCGTGAACGCGCCCTTCGACCTCGGGAGTCCCAAGGTCCATGCTGGTAGAGCTCCTCGTCGTTGAAGGTAGTGCCACAAAGATGCTCGGTGACCGTGAGCCCGCCGCTGTTGCCTTGCGCGTCCAAGCGCCAAAACCCCGTGATCGTGTTGAGCAGTCAAACAGAGGATTGTTGAAATATTATAAACGAGGGACGAAGCCACACCACGGCAGTGTTCAGACAGACAGACAGGTGGACAGAGAGCAGAACAAGAAAGTCCATACGACCGAAGCTAGCCTTCCGCGCGGCGCATCCCCAAACCAGACAGGAATCATCGACCACACCTCCTCGCGCGCCTTCTCGACAGAGCCCGGAAGTCCGCCTTGCACACGCCGTCCGAGAAGTCCGTGCGCTCGGGCATGTCCGTGGACTGCACGAGTGCGAAGAGAGGGTCCGCATCGCGCCCGCACACGATCCCGCCGGCCGCGCGAAGCCCATTCAGCATCACGACGTACTTAAAACGACTCGCGACCCACGTGTCCGCCGTTGTAGACTCGTGGTGCCGGTTCCGCGGCGATAATCACCTCGGGCTTCGTGAGGTGTATGGGCACCGGGGCGTCGGACGGCGAGAGCGCCGAGCGTCTGAGGGGGTTGGTCCCGGAGATGGTTTTTTGACGGGCGTAGCGCGAGACATCGTACAACCCCGTCGGAGCCCAGTTCGCTTGCGAGCTGGATAGGGTGGTATAGCGGCCCAGGGGATCCGCAGTTTGCTTTCCTCGCCCATCCCAGGACGATCAGTCGCTCTCAAGCCGCAGCAGACAGGGGCCCGATCAGGTATTTTGTCGATTGACCACACTTTTAAAGGATACTTGGAAAGTATCAATGACACAAGGGTTATTGAGCGGACAGACTCACATGAAATAGACGTAAGGTCGCTATAAAGCTGTTGTATTTTGTGGCCGGCGGCTGTGAGTAACAAGGACAGCGTGGGCTTGCGGCGGCTGTAGATCAATTGCAACTCGCTTGTTGTCGGCAACTGACACATCCTACGCGCCTCGCTACGACCATAAATTGCCCTCAATTATGTTCTTCTGGTTGTCCGTTCTTGCCCTGTCAGCACTACTGGTTATGCGTATGTACTTCTTATCTGCCCCCTGCTCGCCAGCTCATCCCCTCATCCGCAGTGACATTCCGGTACCGCACCACGCTCACCCCCTTCGTCCCCAACCCCGTCAAGTCGCTCTTTCCACGACTCGGCCACTACACCCCGCTGAACACCTTCGCGGAGCAGGCCCAGGCGGGACTCACCTCCTCGTCGTTCGACATCGAGGCGAACATCCGGGACGGCGACTCAAGGGCTGGTTTGGATGAGCGTGGTACACAGGAGGTCATGGACATCATGCGCAGGGACCGCGTGAAGTGCGTCCTCGCTTCTCTCTATCTTTGCAATGTTGTGGCTCTTATTGACCGGCGAATGTGTTAGCTTTGACCAAGCGAGGCTGATTCGTCAGAACCAGATTCTCGCTGCGAACGGCATCGATCCCTCCGGTCTGTCTGCTCTCCTCGTTTCTATCGTCTAATATTGGCTAACTGGACGGTCCGCAGGGATGCCGCTCGACGCCAAGGCTGTGACGCACCTGTGATCCTGACACTCCTGTCTTTTTCTTTTTTCTCTTCATTGTGTGTACTCATTGCCAAGGACGCCACCTCTACTCTCATTGTCTACTTTTTGCTGCTGGGGATTTTGTTGTCGTGTGCACCTCGCTCCTGGCTATCATGTAACTCGATGTAATGTCAATTTCACTAATGGTGATGTTGCTCTGTGCGCCCGCCCATGGGTATACTTATACACTCGACTGCCCTCTCCGAGCGATGTGATCCCCATCTGCCCAAACTTCGGCATGTGACGCTGCCCCGTAAACAGATGCAGTGCCTGAGGCCTGATGATTGAGTGGCAAACTGTTACACGACAGTCCTTCCCAGTGATGTGCACAACTCGACAGAGCAGACAGTGTGCCCCTTCCCCGACTCCAGCTATCGTTCGCAAAGCGGGGCGTTCAACGCTCCAACCTCCTACCGCGCGGTGCTCATACGTACGACCGCACGCGCGAGAACCAGAACGAGCGCTCGTGCTTGAGCGCGAGCGGCGTTGTCTCCCCGCTCGGATTTCGACCGAGTCGTACGCGCGAAAATCGAGGCGGTTCCACCGGCCGAGGGGGCGCGAGCGCAGCTCAAGCATCATTTGGAACGTGTACCGCAGCGCACCCCCGCTCGGGTCGAGCAGGTCCGTGATGCGCACCATCGTCCCGTCCAGCTGCCAGCTGCCGATGAAGAGGCCCTGGAGAAATACAGTGAGCAGACGCGACGGACGGAGGGCGCGCTCGGCGCACCTTCATACGGAGAGTGGGCTTCAGGACGGAGATGACTTGCTGTGGGGGCAGTTCCTCGTTCGCGAGGAGGGACAAGACTTGTCCGTTGGGGTAGAATCGTCTGTGCCGTGTTAGGGCTGCCGGCGCTGGAAGCAGAGAGGCCTGACTTACAAGTAGCGGTGGTAGGTGATTAAATGACTGACCTGGATGCAAGTCTCAATCTCAGCGGACAGGAAAAAGAAAATTGTCTCGACGTACGTTCATCCAGGCGCTCTCGCCGAGACCTGCGCGGCTGCACAACACACACGGGTATATCAATAGAGTCCACGCTAGGCACGCAAGGCGCAGATGCATACATGTAATGGCATACAGCGATATATACGCCGTCCAACCGCACCCGCGGATGCTCGATATACAACCGACGATGGTCCTCCATGTATGCGCGCAGCAACATGCCGACATCCTCGTCGTCCGCTATTTGTGGCGGCTTGTAGACCGCCCGCACAAAACCCTGCAATGCAAGACTCTGATGAGCCCTCTCACGGACACTGCGCGCCGCGTACCTCCATATCGTCGCGTCCAAGCTCACAACGCGAGCCTTGCGATTGACCGTAGCGAACCGCTCGACCGCAGACGCATCGAGATTGCGGAGGACGAGCACCAGCAGCTCGTCCGGAAGCACCTGCAGCGGCGTCTTCGCCTGCTCGTCCTCAGGCTCGAATGTGAGCCCGCGCGGCCAACTCGCGAGAAGACCCGCCAGCGTGCCCGACACAACCGCATTCCTGCCCACTGCACGACCGGCGCGTGAGCGCTCGGGGACAGCGCCACCGCCTGCATGCCCGCAGCGAGGTCCTCCGCGTCCGCGTGGCCGCCGCTCGACGCCGCCGCCGCCTTCCCGTGGCGCGTCTTCCCTGCGTCGCCGTGGCCGGGATCCGATGCATCCGATGCGGCATGCTGCGTCTCGACTTTGTGGTACGCGCGGTCGACGTGGGGGTCCATGCGGAAGGCCATGCGGTACAGCCGCAGCGCCTCGTCGAGCTCGCTGCGCTGCTCGCACTGCACCGCGCGCCGGTACACCTCGATGGCCTTGCTGAGTGCGGGGCCGAGCGGCACGGTCGACGTGCCCGCCAGCGGCGGTTTCGGCGGGAAGACGTCGCCTGGCGGGCGGGACAACGCTGCATGTGCGCTTGACGCGCTGGAGCGACGTACATGGCTGTGCGGGACATCGCTGGCGGGTTTGGAAGGGGCGGGGATGAGGTCGGGATCCGCGCGGGCCGGGGAGGCGGAGGGCGGGGCCTTCTTCTTGCGGACCTCCTCCTGCCAGGCCTTTCTGAACCTGGCGAGTTCCTCGGAGTCCATGGTTTCCCCTGCTGGAGGCGATTGCATGAGTGCAAGAGCGACGTAGCAAGACGTACTAGTAATAAACCAGGTTACTCCTGAGGTTTTCCACGTGACGAATGCGCTACTTGTGACCAATTTAAAGACTATTCCTGCTTGTTACTTTTCTTATAATACGTCAGCAGTTGTTATCGGGTAAGAACTACGTTCTAACGAAGCATAGACGCTGTGCTCCTGACCACAACAACTCCACGTACTCGCTGCTCTCACCCGCTCAGCGCTCATCCGGTCAGTTCCCCTTGCTGCGCTGCTCTGTTCTCTGGCACCAGAACCAATAAGCAAGCCAGACGCGCTGTACCTACCCCCCCAGACCGCATGGAAAGCAACAAGGACGAGGCGCTCAAGTGCCTCGCGATCGCCCAACGGCGCAGGGACACCGGCGACCTCGCCGCCGCCCGCCGCTTCTGCCAGAAGTCCCTCGCCCTCTTCGCCACCCCGGAGGCGCGCAAGTTCCAGGACCTCATCGATGCCGACTCTTCCTCCGAGTCGTCGTCGTCTGCAGGCTCAGCATCCAGCACGGGGCCGTCCGCCTCGTCCGCCGAGGCGCACCCGTCCGCGTCGGGCGCGCGCCAGCGGCACACACCCTCTGCATCCGAGCCGGGCATCAAGAGCAACGGCGGCGCGGGCGCGCAGAAGAAGCGGGATTACACGCCCGAGCAGGCCGCGGTCGTGAAGCGGGTGCGGACGTGCAAGGTCACGGAGTACTATGAGATCCTCGCGGTGAAGAAGGACTGCGAGGAGGCGGAGATCAAGAAGGCATATCGCAAAGTGCGCCTTGTTTCCCCTTTCTTGCGCGTGGGTACCGACGGGTTGTGCTGCGGTCGCAGTTGGCGCTGTCGCTGCATCCCGACAAAAATGGCGCACCAGGGGCCGACGAGGCGTTCAAGCGTATGTTTTGTTCGTACTGCTTGCGGGTTTGCTGAGGTGTGAATCTGCGTTTCAACAGTGGTGTCAAAAGCTTTTCAGGTCTTGTCAGGTAAGGCACGCGATACTTGCGCACCCTACTACAGGCTGATTGCGTATTTACAGATCCACAAAAGAGAGCTGCATTCGACCAGCATGGATCCGATCCTGAATCGCGGTTCAGCGGCATGTCGTCTGCATCTGCCCGTGGTCCACCAGGGTTCTCAGGGGCTACGTTCAATGGAGGTTTCGATGGCGAGATGAGTCCGGAAGATCTGTTCAATATGTTCTTCGGAGGTGGGATGAGCGGTGCATCGTTCGGAGGCGGACCAGGTTGGTCCAATATCCTCATTCCTCACTGCGAGTGCGTCGCTCACATGGAACTGAGCAGTATTTTCTGCGTCGTTTGGTCCTGGCGGCTTCCGGACTACCCGCATGCGCACCAACATGCCACAGCAGGAACGGCGCGAAGCCGAGCCGCGCTCCATGCTCGTACAACTGCTCCCCATCATCCTCTTGTTCGCCTTCTCGCTCCTCAACGTGCTGCCAGGTCTGTTCGGCACCGGGCCAACGCCCGACCCGCGCTTCGCGTTCTCTCCGTCGGCGCGCTACAACGTCGAGCGGCACACGGGGCAGCTTGGCGTAAAGTACCACGTCAATGGCGCAGAGTTCTCGGGACATCCCATTGCGGCTGAGCTTGCACGGAGCGAGAACAAGCCTGGGCCTGAGCTTCGCCGGTTTGAGAAGACCGTCGAGCAGCTGTACACGCAGGACCTGTACGGCCAGTGCCAGCGCGGGCTCGACCGGAAGTCGAGCAGACGCGATGCGGAGATCGGCGTGTTCGGGTTGGGGACAGATTGGGACAAGGTGAAGCGCATCGAGGAGGAGCGCGTGGAGAGTTGCGAGCGACTCAAGGAGATGGGCTTATTGAAACTATGAGTCTTGCTTGCTCTCGGCGGATCCGGCGGACACAGTTTCCTTGTACTGATAGAGGGCGCGGGAAGATACACCGTCTAATTCACATGTCGCTATTTATCCCTTCATATGCCCATCATCTTGCGTCCCCTCCCGTTGGACTTCGTCGCTCTCGATGCGGAGCGTGACGCGACGCAGCAAATGCTCAGCGGTTCGTGAATGAGGGGAAGGACGCGCGTGCCGCGGTATTTATTGCTGCTGCTGCTTCGCACGCTCGAGGCGCAGGTAGAACTCCTCCTGACGTTGCACTGCAAATTACGGACGGGTATGAGCGGGTTGTATAGGGACGACTGAATACGGTCGATTCGGTCGATGCTTACCGTGCTTCAAGTGCACGCCATACCTGTCCGCGCGTCAGACATGCGTGTTTGCACAGCAAGGCGGAGAAACTTACCAAAACGCATAGCCGGCGCTGATCCCGAGCCCCAGGGAGGTGGTGAGGTCGAGCCAGAAGCGCTTCCTGAGCTTTCCAGTGATGGGGGCGATGGGCATGGCTGAGGATGTGGTGGTTGAGAGGAAGAGCGAGTGCAGGAGGAAGTCGGATGATGGGCTTTGAGTGCAGCGGAGAGAGGCCAGACGGGGCTCGCCACAGCCAAACAGGCGACAACAGACGGGCGGCGTGCGTTCGATCGAGTGACCGTCACCGAAACCGGCCTCAACTGCGACTTGCGCACAACGCGCCACACCTTTGCCGTCCGTCCTCCTCACTGCCACTGCAATCATCCCCTCCAGCCCTTTCCTGTAGCCTTTCCCCCTGCACCCCATCCTTCTCACGTAAACACCCACATCGCCTCGCTACAACCATGGAGCCAGACGCGTCCAGCTCAGGCGGCTGGAGATTTGCCCAGTGCTTCGGAGACAAAGGCGATGTCGAGGACATCACAGAAGGTCGGTCGTGCTTCTCGTGTATCCATGTTTCCTCAGTCGTCTGACTTCTGATGTCCAGCGGACATCATCTCCACCGTCGAGTTCGACTCGACAGGCAATTATCTCGCTACTGGAGACAAGGGCGGACGAGTGGTCTTGTTCGAGCGCAATGAAATGGTGCGTCCACTCGCATCGTTCACGGTGGCCTTGCTGAGCCCCTGCACCGACAGAAGAAGGGTTGCGAGTACAAGTTCTACACCGAGTTCCAATCGCACGAGCCAGAGTTCGACTACCTCAAATCGCTCGAGATTGAGGAGAAGATCAACAAGATCAAGTGGTGCAGACGACAGAATGCCGCACACTTCTTGCTGTCCTCGAACGGTGGGGCCCTCCTCTCGTGACCCCTTGTCCGCGCGCTCACAGATCGCGCACAGATAAAACGATAAAGCTCTGGAAAGTATTTGAGAAGTCGCTCCGCGTCGTGTCCGAGTCCAACCTGCACGATGGCCAGCGACCATTACCCCCGCCGACGATGTCGCAGAGCCTGAGACTTCCCCGCATGACCCAGCAAGACAACATTATTGCGGCTGTGCCGCGTAAGGTTTACTCGAACGCGCATGCGTATCACATCCATTCCATATCTGTGAACTCGGACCAGGAGACATACATCTCCGCTGACGACCTGCGGATCAATCTGTGGAACCTGAATATCAGCGACAGGAGCTTTAGTAAGCGTCTCCGTTAGGTTCGGTCGTGCTCAGCTACTCAAGGGTTGTGCAGACATCGTCGATATTAAGCCTGTAAACATGGAGGAGCTGACAGAGGTCATTACCGCGGCCGAGTTCCATCCCACACATTGCAATCTGTTCATGTATTCCAGCTCGAAGAGCAACATCAAGCTTGCCGACATGCGCGACTCTGCACTGTGCGATCGGCACGCGAAGAGTGAGTCTCATCCAAAAACCTAGCTCACGACGGTTAATCGTGATCGGATTCCTCACAAAGTGTTCGAGGAGGAGGAAGACGCAACAAACCGTTCGTTCTTCTCGGAGATCATATCCTCGATTTCGGACGTCAAGTTCAGCCACGATGGACGGTACATCCTCTCCCGCGACTATCTGTCTCTGAAGATCTGGGACATCAACATGGAGTCGCGTCCAGTCAAGACGATCCAGATACATGACCACCTGCGCGGGAAGCTGTGCGATCTGTACGAGAACGACTGCATATTTGACAAGTTCGAGTGCACGTGGGGTGGTGACGACAAGTGCGTGTGGATCTTGCTTCCCGGGCCCTTCTTCTTGCACTGCCGCTCATAGATGACCTCACTGATTTGGTACCTATTTTAGACACGTTCTGACGGGTTCATATCACAACTACTTCCGGATATTTGACGTCGACTCGATGAACGACGTGGTGCTGCAGGCAGACAAATCGGCGTTCAAGGCGAAGAAGATCGGCGGGCCGCTTCCGGGGAACAAACCTGCACCGAAGAACGGCAATGGTGTACGGCCCGGTGGCCTTCGGGAGACCATGGCGCTCGACACGCTCGACTTTAACAAGAAGATTCTGCATGCGAGCTGGCATCCTCGGGAGAACACCATCGCGGTACGTCGTTCGGTCCGACTGTAGACATATCACTCACATTGCGTCATGACAGATCGCGGCAACGAACAACTTGTTCTTGTACAGCGCCGCATGATGGCCCGTCGTGTGTCTGCACCGTCATGCCGACCATGTTCATGCATCATGTCCACACGCACGTCCCTGCATTCACTCATCCCCGCGCACGGTCGCGGTATGCTGACGCATCGAGATTCCGAGCTCCTCCCATATCACACGGACAATACGCCTTCCCCTCCCCACACACCGCTCCGTTGCGTCGCTCCCTCGCCGTTCTGCACAGCTGCACTAATGTCTCCCCTTCCCTCCCGCCTCGGATCTACCCTGCACCCACCCACCCACCCTCCTATCGTACCCCCGTGCGTCCCCGCCCTGGTCTGCCTTCCCGTTTGCGCCTGTATCCTAGTTACCACTCGTCATCGCTCGTTCGTGCGTATAAGGAGTAGAAGAAGAATGTACAGAAATCAAGAGGTTCATATTTCACGGTGTGAGATGGACTTCGTGTGAGCCCGATTCCTCCGCCGGCGTGGGTGCTGTCGCTTGCAACTGTAGTCGTTCAAGTGCTTCATATGCTTCGCATAACAGCCAGGCCGGCCCCGGGTTTTCAGTCAGACTACATACTACTTACGGGCTTTCAAGAGAAAACGGTGTACCAGTCTCGCGCTGTTGCCCCCGCGGTACGCGACCGTCCGTCCGGGCCGGCCGGTCGATGCCGGCACTCCGCCTTCGTTGTGGCGTTCAATTGCTACCTTCCGAGTCCACCTTCAAGTCGAACTCACACCGCAGCTGGGGAAAATGCTGCCAAGAACTTTTGTGCACAAATCGTGCGGGTCCCGGACGACGTTCTCTATGATATATTTTATCTTGCCAGAGTCCATGCCACCAGGTTCTTCCGACGGATCGGAGCAGGCACTTGCAGCCACAGCAGCCACACTCGGATAGCACTTCACTCGTTGTGTCTCCCCTGGCAGGTCCCTCGACTGCACACTTTATCTTTGCGTGTGCAGAAGTCGGACGCGCCTGTGGCATGAGCCATGGCCAGTCGACTACGATGTGGGCGCGCTCCGTCGTCCTTGCAGACTCGGCGCCGTCCCTGGGTGAGCCCTACCTACCAAATTTCCCCTAGATCTGACAATGTACCTTCTTAGGTCCTCTCTCTCCCCGTGCCGTGTTGATCGTCGATCTGCCTGAGCTGCAGAAATTGTCACTGCAGTGGGACAACGACTGAGATGTGTCGCTGCACATCATCGTGCGTCTGTCATTTCCTCCCTCTGTCGAGATCATGCTCGTCCTGCACGGTAATCTCGCGACGCCTCTTGACCTCACACACACCCCTCCGTGCTTGATTGAGTCGCCGAGATCTGCTCTGGCTGGACCACACTTGGCCCCTAGCCTTCGGCCCGCACACGGAGGATCATAGCTTTGCCGTTGAGTGGCGCTTTGTCCGCACGGCTTTCTCCAACCATACATACGTCGGCCTCGGTGTGATCACCCTCCTCCCCTGGAGTCCCTTGTACGACTACAGATACAGAAGCTGGCAAGCCCCTGACTGGTATTTGAGTGTCGTGCGCTGGATCCCTGCTGGCGTCGCGGTATGGTTATCAGTCCATGGCGGCTCCGCGGAGTAATTGACGATATCGCGCACGCCGTCTCGTCCGCGCTGCGCGGGATGGGCGACGTCCGCTGGCTTTCGGGGAGCGTCATCTGCCGTAGTTTGCTTTATTTCTAACTTTATTTCCAAATGCTAGACCTCTCCTACGGATTTCCACTTTCCGGCTTTGTGTGGAGCATGGAGCTCGTCTTGCCTTGAAGTTCCGCGCTAAATGTGATACTTGTATACTTTTCAAGTCCTTCGTTGTCAAGCTGAAGGAGGTATCCAGAAGGAAGTACCCAGACGTGCAGTGTCACCAGGTTGTACGCAATGGTACGTGGGCATTATTGGGTCATTGTGACGATCGTCGCCTTTCTTGACGGTCACGTACTTTCAGATCAACGTTGTTCTTGTATCCTTAAGTTCTGGGTGTCTGTTTTTTTAAATCGCCCCACGTTCGATTTACGCCTTGACGGCCGCACAAGTTCGTTTCTCCAAGTCGATGAAACACCCCCCAAAGCGATAAGATATTTCAATTGATGAGTCGTTATTCTTGCATTTCATCGGGAATAAGGATCCATATCCTCCGATTGGTCCAGTTCCACGGAAGCTGCGGCGATTACTCTCTTCGTCTGCGATGCGGTCCTTGTTGGGTCTATTTGCAAGATGGGCTGTAGTTCCTTTCACCATCTGCCAAAGTCGGATTCAACAGTTATAGAAATGCCGGGATACCGTTGAATATGATTCACATTCTGCTGGTTCACTAAACGCGATAAGTATTTGGATGGAGCTTGCCCATAGATCTGGAGAATTCGGATCCGAGAAGGACCCGGGGTTGGCGAGGACGTCGTGCGAAGATGTGAGAAGGTTGTCGAAGTCGTCCCTGTCGTGGGCGTGGGTGTTGCTGATTGCTTGCGAGGCTGTCCGAGTACCTGAATGGTAAGTACAAGCCACGGCGTTGTCGGCGAGAGTGGAGGTAGCTGAGCCTGCATTAACACAGAGACCTGCCTAATTAGGAGAATCAAGTTCGTGTGGTCAACGCCATTATCGCGTGATTCTGGGGTCAGGCCTTCAGGCTTGGCCTGACCCCGCCACAGTTCGCCAACGTCGTCCACTAGGTGCTAATATTCTCCACCTCCAGAGCAGCATCGTCAGTCTTCCGGGTTTCCCCAACTCACCTATTTTGTTAGAAGGTAAACATCACATAGGGGTACATATCTCCCCCGGATGAGATTCGCACCACTGTATCACACTCAGTCATGCCTGAGGACATGCATCTCAAGTTCAAAAGGGTCTCCACTTCGAAGATACCGGTGCTGACACGTATCTTCCCGTATTCAGTGTTCTGTTCAGTGATTTAGTTGTGTCTGTAAACTGGACGGCACTGCCTGCGCTGCCATCGGATCTGTCAAGCTAACTCCCACTTTGTGCTCCACATGACGAGGACTCCTTGCGATTGTTAGAAGCAAGGTTTCTATTCCAGGGCACTCTTGCTACGGGAGAATTAGGTACGGTCATATCTTGTCGGGCCCTACATAACCTCCTGCTCGGCTTCGACACGACTGAAGGACTACACCCTGATTTGTATCTTTTCCCGCACCTCTCACCATGCCAAGCTTCATCTACTTGGTTGTCGCTATGTTGTTTCTGGCTATCCTACTCATGCGTCGGGTGACCTCACGTCGATCTGCCTGTAACCTCCCGCCAGGACCCAGAGGATGGCCGCTCATCGGCAACGTCTTCGACATGCCTCCCTCCTGCCAGTGGAAGACATTCGCCAAATGGGGCGACAGATGGGGTGAGCACCCACGACACCATCTTTTCTGCACCTGCTCACTGACTCGGACATCACTCAGGTGGAATTGTATCCGTTACAGTTTTTGGACAGCCAATGATCATCCTCAATGCACCCGAGCACGCGTTCACATTGCTTGCGAAGAGGAGCGCAATATATTCCGACCGTCCGCCGCTGTACGTGGCTGGCAGGCTTGTGGGGTGGGCCCAATCGATAGGGCTTGCGCCGTATGGTCCTCACTTTCGCGAAATGCGCAAATTGTTTTCCCAGCTGTTAGGAAGTCGGGAAGAAGTGGCCAAATTCACGCCACTGTTGGAGACCGAAACCCGGCTGTTCCTGTTGCATGTAATGCAGCAGCCGGAGAATGTCATAGCACAGGTCCGCAAGTACGTGAACCCACGATTTCTGCTCTTTGGCAGCACCTTGACATATGTTTCTCGATGCAGATGTGCAGGAGCAATCATTCTCAAGATGTCGTACGGTTATGAAGTGCAACAGGACGAAGATCGCTTGGTTAATGCAGCTGATGTGGCTATGGGGGAGTTTGCGCTCGCTTCGTCTCCTGGAGCGTTCTTGGTTGACCTCTTTCCCATCCGTTCGTGGCACACTTGTCGCACATCGATAATCCGATTCATTCTTTCCCAATACAGTGAAAAATGTCCCGTCATGGGTACCTGGTACTGGCTGGAGGAAGACAGCGACGGCCTATGCCAAGAGTTTTGACAACATGTGCAACCTCCCTCATGAATTTGTCAAGGAACAAATGGTCGGTTTTACCTAGTTGTCTCATGAGATGCATTCAGTTGACCACACTTTATGGCTAGGCAGCGGGCACCGCAATCCCTAGCTTCACCTCTATGCACCTCCAGAGCGATACAACCCCAGAGCGAGAATATATCGTGAAGATGACCGCTGCCTCGATCTATGCCGGTGAGTAATCTGGTGGGTCGAACATACATACTCATTGGTGGTTGCTATTCAAGGTGGAGCAGACACCGTAGGTGACAGTCATTTCTGTGGATCAGACGCAACTGACTCATCCTCTAGACTGTATCTGCAATCAGTAGTTTCTTCCTGGCCATGACCTGCTATCCCGAAGTGCAGATGACAGCGCAGTTTGAGATTGATTCCGTCATCGGGACCGATACTCTTCCAACGCTCGACGATTGTGATCGGCTACCCTATGTCAGGGCTCTATGGTTAGAGGTCCTGCGATGGAACCCCGTGGGGCCGCTAGGTCAGGGCGTGCTCTGCTGTTTCTGGAATCAATCTATCATGTTTGTCCTGTCCAGATCTTCCTCATAGGTTGATGGAAGACGACGTCTATGAAGGCTACTTCTTACCGAAGGGTAGCATCGTCATTGCTAACATCTGGTTCGTCACTCCCTCCTTCGTACTGTGCATATTTATGTGTCCTTCCAATGTCCATAGGAAATTCCTGCACGATCCAAAGCAGCATGCAGACCTGCTGGAGTTCAAGCCTGAACGGTTCCTCCCCTCGAACGGAAAGGACGCAGAACGCGACCCTCGCGAGGTCATCTTTGGGTTCGGACGACGGTAAGACACATGCGCCATGCTGCTTGCACATGCTGATTATGTCTGTTTTGTGACCTGTCAGAGTTTGCCCAGGTTCGCACTGTTGACAAGTACATCCTGTCTCTCTCCCTGACCTGACTGCTTTTCACGATGCAGGCATGTATCTCGCAGATGCATCTGTTTTCCTCTCCTGCGCAATGTCACTCGAGCCACTTCAGTTCACTCAATACATAATTACCATGCATAGACATGCCCAAGAATACATATCACACTGCAACATGTATTTGAAAAGTCCCTTGACCAATACATTGAATGCACTATGTATGCTACATTCAATACATTTGCGCTCAATGTATTTGCGCTCAATGTATTTGCGCTCAATGTATTGCTGCTCAATGTATTGTACCTTATGTTTTTTTTTCTATGACCAATACATCTCTTTATAGATACACTGAAGAATACAATGTTTAGAAATACATGCTACAAAAATGTCTGATAACATTTATAAATTTGCCAGTGTAAGGATTAGAACCAGTGACCACCAGACAATTTGGTTACCTAATGAGTTAGACCAATACACCATGAGGCCTTGTGAAAATATATATTGTACAGCACCTATATAGGCATATTTTGGCTCAAAACTTCGTCACAAATCTGTCTAAGTCCACTTTATCCTTGTATAGACTTCAGACTCTGGTTCAAAATAGTAGTATATGCCCAATACCAAGACTCAAGATCATAGCTGAACATACTTATAGCTACAATATTCTATTCTGAGCCAAGAATCAGAAGTCTATACAAGGATAAAGTGGACTTAGACAGATTTGTGACGAAGTTTTGAGCCAAAATATGCCTATATAGGTGCTGTACAATATATATTTTCACAAGGCCTCATGGTGTAGTGGTCTAACTCATTAGATAACCAAATTGTCTGGTGGTCACTGGTTCTAATCCTTACACTGGCAAATTTATAAATGTTATCAGACATTTTTGTAGCATGTATTTCTAAACATTGTATCCTTCAGTGTATCTATAAAGAGATGTATTGGTCATAGAAAAAAAAACATCAGGTACAATACATTGAGCAGCAATACATTGAGCGCAAATACATTGAGCGCAAATGTATTGAATGTAGCATACATAGTGCATTCAATGTATTGGTCAAGGGACTTTTCAAATACATGTTGCAGTGTGATATGTATTGGTCAAGGGACTTTTCAAATACATGTTGCAGTGTGATATGTATTCTTGGGCATGTCTATGCATGACAATTATGTATTGAACGAACTGATACTCTATGTCACTCGCGGTGTTCGATATTTCCAAGGTGGTCGAGAATGGCGTAGTTGTAGAACCAGCGACCGAGTATTTGACTGGGACGATCAGGTAGGCTCTTCGCCGCTCGGTCTCTGAAAAAATGTATACTGATCGTGTCGTAGCCACCCTCCGCCGTTCAAGTGTGACATCAGACCAAGGTCTGCACGGGCTGAGGCGCTGATCCGCTCGGTGGAGAGTTCGTGAATTGAGTGATGGTTATTGTTGCCTGTAATACTTCTCGAGGTCCCCGTGATGCTCGAACACACGGAAGTCGTCCTCAGTGAAGAGCTGCACTGTGGCTGAGAGAATCCCACCCTCGTATTAAGCCCCTCTCCCTCCCTACGCCGGATGGGAAGGATCCTGATGAGAAATAGCACTTCCAGGATAGATTGGGAACATGATGCATAACAGTGAATGATAGGCAGCCACAATCTTGGGCGGAGATCCTAACATCGGCGCGCCACCGGCATGTGAGCGGCATTGATCGGCTTTGCCGAATTTGGCAATGCCATCACTTAAGGCCGTACTGCGGTAAAGAAGCAGACCTACATGTGATCGTCTCTCACATCACAATGAGTGGGTACGGGCTAGTGTTCGGGGTAAAAGTCGAGGGCACGTTTAAAACATAGGTAAAAAACATCCGTCTCAGACCCGTGTAAATAAGTAGGTAAAAAATGTTTTTTACATATATTCACGTGCCAAAAAAAGTGTCACATGTTTCGAGAAAACACATTTAAAACATGTAAAAAAGCGTTTAAAATAAGTCACATTCGTGTAAAAACATACCATTATTGTGTATTCCAGCCCCAGGCTCCCCAGCCCTCCTCGTCGCTGCCCTGCGCTTCAACCTCGAGGTCCTCTGTCTCTGGCAGCTGCTTCGGGGTTATGTCGCTTGCGAGCATGTCCAGCAGGTCAGCATTTTCTAAGTTGATTCCCCCTGTGCCCTCAGGCACGAACTTGTCATCACCAGCTCGTCGCTAGCATCGAGCCACGAAACTTCACTGTCATTGCTGATATCTGGATCCTCGGGCTCTACCACTTTATAGCACACCGCCTGCCGCTGCTTGATCGTGCTGGTGTTGGTCAACAGCGTGCTTTCAAAGTCGGGGAACCAAGCACCAGATGGCATTGGAGTAGAGTGCCCAATATTTGAAATTGACTCGGAGAACAAAGATATTTGGCTACCCGCCACATGAATGCGCCGTGTGGCCAACGGCCTCGTGGTGGAGCACGTGACTGTACTTATTTACATTATTTACATCCCCCATTTCGGGGACATGTAAAATACTGTTTTAAACCTGTTTTAAACATGTAAATAACACATTTGTAAAAAACATCCGACTTTTACCTCGAACACTAGTACGGGCAATCCCACCGATTGACCCAAGTACTCTTTCTTCAGTCCGACGAGTCAATCAAGCTTTAGGCCTGTCTTTGACGAAGGGTTTGATTCACAAGGATGTACAGAGGCTACGAGGTTCCGCTGCCGAACTTTTAGCCGACGACCACTGAATCTCAGCCTTGATCTCGTTTCCGATCGACTCTAGCCACCAGCCCTATATATAAAGGCGCAAGTACTCTGTCCAACTAGACACTTGATCAGCCTACACCAATGCCTTCCAAGTCCCGCAACAGCTACGGCTATTCTGGCCAATACATCACGACGAACAGCGGCACCAACAGCCAGGTCGGCCTGTCCGGCACCTTTGTCACCGTCTTCCACGACTGCTGACGGCGGTCTGGCGCACAGGGAAACCACTACTGCCACCGCGACGCGGGAAACGGCAGCAGCGGCTACCACTACTCCAACTCGTACGTGTCGCGGTGTCAGTTGGATGCCCGTACCCCAAGGACCACTCACACAGTACTCTCCCAGCAACGGCAGCTACTACTACAGCAACCCCAATGGTTCTCACTACTACAACAGTGGCGCCGGGTATTCGCGGTACTCCTCGCCGAGCGGCCAGACATTCGAGAGGTACTAGGCGCCACTCGGTAGCCGTTGCCGTATGATGGACTGATTGGTGCGCGACAGGTTCCTGTACGGCGACGATGAAGACCCTGTCGACGATGCAGCAGAGGGAGATGTGAGCGCTGACGCCGACGGTGCCGGGAACTTGCAGAGTGGCGACTGCGACTCGGGGCAGGACGCATACAGCGCGGACGAAGGACATGGACAATCCAACGATGAAGAGCCAGAGGATGGATATGACGGCGGATATGGGTATGACGGCAAATACGGTTATGACAGCGACGTCGCCGCCCCCGAGGATGATGGCCTGGGAGATGGAGAAAGCGAGGACGACCGCAGCTACCACGACGCGGACGACGAGGACGGCGGGAGGTATAGCAGCGATGACGCGGATGAAGATAGCGACGGCCTTAGCGACGACGACCTTGGATCAGACGACGGTGAGGACGCATGGGTAGATGATGATTCCGATGGGGACTTCTAGGACACCGGTTTGCGCGGCCAGGGCCCTGAAACCAATGTCCGAATGCACGTACCGTGTTACGGAGCCATTGACCCCATTCCATCATCTGCGGCGTGCAGCAGTTGGCTCGATCCTAGCCTCAGATATTAGTTGCTTCAACGGTGTATTTCAATCCCCCGCCACAATTCCGTCCGTGTGGTACTTATTTAGTGGCGGTCTCGAGCGGGGATTTTCTACGTTACCTTGCATTTTCATGCGACAAGGAGTATACCATCTTATGTGCGTCACACACCGTGCGGTCCGTGCCATTTGGACTTTGTGCAGAAGAACCCATTCATGAGGGCAGACAAAGATTACGCAGACTTTGCCGAAAGCTCTACTGCGTTCTTGAACGCGCCCAACAGCGCGGTCAACTGTATCTTCTCGCTGGCGCCCGCCGAAAGTCGATGTCTGCGGACGGAAACACGAAACTATCAGTACACGAGCGGGATGCGAGTAGACATGGTAGACACCGACTCTGTGGTGGCAAGGAAATCCAGCAGATATATGCGCGCATGGGGCTTGAAGTCAATCGTCTCAATATATTCGTAAGCCCCGTTGATCATGTCCGGCAGTGCAAGGCCACGCTCGATCTTCAGCGCTGATACCACTGTACACAACGTGAGCTACACGCGCCAGAAGAGCCATGAAAGGAGGAGCAGCTGACTCTTGTACGCGACAGTGAAGTCGTCAGAGAGCATGGACTGCACGACGGTCTCGATGTCCGCGGGGTGCGGGTTGCCCGTGCAGTTGTAGATCTCCGCTTCACCGGTGAGGTCGTACGCGGCATGGCACGCCTGCAAGACGTTCAGCGCGCGCCGCATGTCACCCTTGGACAGCTTTAGCAGCGCCTTCTTGCCGTCGTCTGTGAGTTTCACACTATGACATTGGTCAGCACAGTACGAAAGGAGGAAAAGGAGGCCACCGACGCACCCCTCGGCCTCGATGACGCCCGTGAGCCGCCGCTCGACCTCGCCGATCGGTAGCGGCGAGAAGCGGAAGCGCGTGCAGCGGCTCTGGATGGCCGGGATGATCTTGTTCACGTAGTTGCAAATGATGCAGAAGCGCGTGTTCTTGGTGTACTGCTCGATCACCCGCCGGAGCGCCGCCTGCGCGGCCGTCGTCATCATGTCCGCCTCATCCAAGACGACGAGCTTGTGGCCCTTCTGGAAAAGCGTGCTGGTCTCTGAGTAATTCTTGATCTGCTCGCGAACAACGTCGATGCCACGGTCGTCCGAGGCGTTCAGCTGCACAGGTTGATAGAGTCGGTGTATCGAGGTCAGGCAAGGCGGAAACACGCACCTCGAGGATCTGCCGCCGGAAATCCTTCCCGTATATTCGACGCGCCACAGCCAGAATTGTGGACGTCTTCCCCGTCCCGGGAGGTCCATAGAAGAGCAAATGCGGGAGCCTGTTCTTCGCAATGAAGTTCTCGACTGCCGGCTGGCTCGTTCAGCATTGGCCACGCACATCAACGGCCAACTCACTTGTGCCCGTGATGTCCTTGTGGGACACGACATCGTCCAGCGTGACTGGACGATACTTCTCCACCCTGCGTTGCGTATTAGACATCCCGCTCGGCCAGTAGGAATAGCACATACCAGGGCAAATTGTCGCTGTCATGGCTCTCCCCGTAGTCCACTGCCTTTCCTTTTCCCTTCCCCGCCGTCGGCCAGGTCGTCCTCTCCTCCGTCATCTGCACGTCTTCGTCGCTGTCCATTGTTTTGACCGCGAGATCTCGGGTTTGTATATGAGCAAAGGTGGAAAAGACAAGACGCGCCGGAAAACGAAATCAGTGTCGCCGCGCGTGTCACGCGCTACGCGTCTCGCTAAGCGGAGGGTGTCGGGATGTCCCGGAGAATGAACTCTATTACCCATGCGCACGGACCATCAACAGACCGTGCTCCGATCGGCTGACAAATCTGCAGCTATATAGGCCGCTAAACTCTCTCTCCCCGACTTTCAGACCCGGAACTCGCTTTTGTCAACGACTCCATCGTTTAGATCGTTGGACAGACAGAGGCGTCTGCAAGGTGAGTTTCCCATGATCTCTCTGCTGGTGGTTCAGCGCTGACAGCTGTATTTGCTTCCGCAGAATGCAGATTTTCGTCAAGACGTATGTTGTCTTGCCAGGACTTCGAGCGTGCGGACCACTGACCTCCTCACTACAGCCTCACGGGCAAAACCATCACCCTTGAGGTCGAGTCTTCCGACACCATCGACAATGTCAAGGCCAAGATCCAGGACAAGGAGGGGTGAGTCGCCTACCACTGTCCTTTTTTCTTACGACTCACCTCCCGCTCAGCATCCCGCCCGACCAGCAGAGGCTGATCTTTGCTGGGAAGCAGCTCGAGGATGGTCGCACGCTCAGCGACTACAACATCCAGAAGGAGTCCACCCTCACCTCGTGCTTCGCCTTCGCGGCGGTGCCAAGAAGCGCAAGAAAAAAACTACAGTGTGCGTAGCCCCACCCCTCCGGCGGCAAGTGCTGATAGATTGTCGTCTGCAGACCCCGAAGAAGATCAAGCACAAGCGCAAGAAAGTCAAAATGGCCATCTTGAAGTACTACAAGGTGGAGTCTGACGGCAAGATCAAGCGTCTCCGTCGCGAGTGCCCGTCGTCCGAGTGCGGCGCCGGTATCTTTGTATGTCGCCGTTTCTCCGAGTTCCTGTGTCTTTCTGACTGTCCATGCATAGATGGCCTTCCACAAAGACCGCCAGTACTGCGGCAAGTGTGGCTTGACGTACACTTTCCAGCCGGGCACCAAGCCGCCAGTTGCCTGAGACCGCGAGATACATCCGTACGGTGCTTTGCGTCATGTATTTCTGTGCCGATATCGTTGTTGTATGCAATACATGCCGTTCATGTCACTCGACTGGAGAACACAGCCGGTCGTGTACGTGGTCAGTACTTGCTGCGAAAAGAACACAGCAAAATCACGTTTGATATCCCGGGTTCGGAAAATTGGGGAGAGCCCGGTCGGCGGCGGCATGGTCGGTGTGGCCTTGGTACTGCCCACCATGGGCCCGGGTATCCATGGTACGTAGCTGTGTTGCCAAAAATGGTAACATGATTTTCGTGCATCTTCCTCATCACCGATGTCGATGCCGCCGGCCTACGGACATGCCGGCCGGTGTTGCTGGAGCCACCTCAGCCCCACCGAACCCACTCAGTAAGTACTGGAAGAGCATGCCAGTGGTTTGTCAGAGAACTCAAAGAATTTAAGGATCCAGTGCTCCCATGATGGTGCGTCACACATTGATTGCATATATATAATGACATCCCCGCTATCATCGACGGCCGCCAATATTACCCCGTCTGAATTCACTCACAAGTGTCTGGTAGCAGTGACCGATCACTGTCCTACGACGTGGCCTACCTCTATATGGTGCTGCCGACTGAGGGGGGCCCCGAAGATCAAAAAGTGATGTGATCGTACGCGTGCAGTACATATGGTACCAGTCTTTGATCTTGGCGAGGAGACTTTGACAACGCGCGTGGGCACTTACTAAAGGACCTGTTGTCCACGCCCTCAACCACTGGCATGCCTCTGACACCTAGCCAGGTTGCCGCCCAGCAGGAGCTCGCGGATTATTGGGAGTACTAGTAAGTTATCGTCGTAGGCCCACACTCTCGCACTTAGCTGATGACTGCTCCCCTGCATTAAAATTTCAGCATCAAGACCTGTTACCTAGACGTGGCCGCGTCGGGTGAGTCATGGGTAGTCCGCCAGCTGCACAAACGGCCGTCTGACAGATTCCGAAGCATTGTACTTCTACGACTTCTTACTCACTTTCGACAAGGAGATCGTGCTAATATGGGGCCGGCCGTTTACGGGCGCAACGGTCCTGTACATTCTCAACCGCTGGCTCTCAGCATTTAGCATTGTGCTTTCGCTCGTTATCACATTTCCGCGGGCGGGCTTCACAAATCAGGTGGGTATGGTCGACTATCTTGCCCCGGGCTCGCAGTGCATAGCTGATCTTCGCACCTAGAGGTATGTGGACCGATAAGACGCGGGATTCTTGCGGCCTAACCTGCCGTGCAGTTGCCGCGTAGCTTTGATCATGAACCACATCTGCAGTTCCGCCATGTACGTTGTTGTTGCTAGTGAGTGCCGGGTCATCATTGAGGGTACTCGCATGTGAAATCCAGCACCAGTATTCTGTGCGCTCCGAATACATGCAATATGGGGTCGGGGTAACAAGGTGTCGTTCTTTGTTCTATCGGTCGGGCTAGTCCTTCCGATCATCAGTATGGTGAGTGGGAGCGCGATAGTGAATTGTCTGATCACGTCAACAATATGCTCACAGGTCACATATGGTGCTACATTCGAAGGCGCTCTGCTATCGATGCCCCCCATATATAACTGTGTGGACAATCTCCGTTGGTCTTTTCAAACATATTTGCAGTACGACTCGATATCGATGGTGTCTCTGCGATTGCTGATCAGTGCGCAGTTGTAGGTAATCATTGTTTCTCATTCGCCTTCCTAATTGTTTGTGGCATGCAGTAATCCTCGCGGCACGCATCTGTGCGATCGCCCTAGATGTATTTGTAATGGTTTTGACGTGGCGGCGAACATACGGGATCAGCAAACTTGTCAGGGGACGGTCCCGACCTGGCTTTTCGAAGCTGATACTACGAGATGGTGAATGCATATTCCCGTTTTTCCGTCCATGCCTCATTGACATTATCCTTCTCCAGGAACACTTTACTTTGCGTATGCTGCAGCCACGCGACTACGTGTTTCATGAGCTGACGCAAACGATGCATGGCATATCACAGAACTTTAGTTATCCTAAATGTTATCTATTTGGCTGTCTCACCGTTCAACAAAGTATGTGTTATTATATCATCTGTGGTGTATGTCTTAAATTTCGGATCGATGCAGCAACCCGCCCCAGTTCCTCCTCTTATCATCAGGTGCGTACTCTTAGGCCGCGCGGAGTTCATGCCTTACAAGCCATCTAGCTTTACCTCCATCCTGATTTCACACTTCATGCTTAACCTGCGGGAGGTGTACTTTGCGGATTACGAGGACGAATTGTCAGGGTTCCTTCACTCGGAGGGGCGCGAAACAATGCGTTTCGCCTCGAGGGTACTTGGGAACATGGGCGCTCCGCTCGCGGACGACCAATACGGCCACATGAACCCAGGCACGGAGGAATACGAGCTTCCGAGGATCTCGAGCAATCCGATTATGGCGGCTTTGCCTCAGGACGACCGAGTAGAGCGATTTGCGCAGGAGTGAGCACGTTTGTATGGCCTCTGTCGCAGCAGAACCTAACCGCAGAGTGCAGCGTAGGGTGACAGGGCATGAATAGTCCTGCGAGAGTGCTGCTCGGCCCACATGGACATACTTCAATTGTGGTAAAGTAGCCACTTATTGGACTCTCGAGTAACAGTGGCTGTAATGGTACATTTTGAGGCGACCCCATCACCTTGTCGCTAGATGCAACACATCATTGACAATTGGAGAAGTGCAGAGGGTTCCAACGAACCTCATCTGAATGAACTCCATTGAATCAAGCTGACAAAATTTACACCATCTCTGATCTTATCTTCTGACCCGCTGAATCGCAGGTGGGAATAGGGCTTCGCTCGCGTTCCTCTGCAGGCAGTTTCCCGAAATCATCCGCCAAGGTTGCTGCAATTGAGTGAAGCTGTTCGACTGGAACAGGAGTCGGTGTCATGAACCCTCTGTTTACAAGATGCTAGGTTGTCGCTCAGTAAACCTTTCGAGCAGGTGGCCCATCTCGAGCTAACCTGTACGGCACCGAATAGCCAACTTCTGCAATTCCAGTTGGGATCGCTCTGAACAACCGGAGCGGAAGCTAGCACCCGTGCCAAGTCCTCGCCACACCGCCCTGTCTTGTCCAACAAGACCAACGCCAGCAGGCGCGAGTCGCGACCAAAGACTTGCATTGGTTCATACACCCAATCCTGCTGTGTAACAGGTGTTTCAGGATTTGGCTTGTTTGTGGCATGATATCGCCATATCGCCACGGAGTCGGTAGGCGACTTCGGGGAGAGCAGTAGGGCCATGTGGTAGCCCTGACCGCGGGTGCGCTTGTACAAGCCCATGTAGAGACGGCTCCTGCTGCCGGTCATTAGATTGAACGGTGAGGGATGTGGTCTGCGGCGTTCGGGGATGTAGGTGGTCGGGATATTAGAATAATTACAAATGCTCATGGACTCCGAGTCGTGCACTTACAAAAAAGGAAGTTGCTGCTCGCTTTGGGCGTGCATCACAAGAATCAAATCCCATCAACATACTTATGTAACTAAGTACTGGATGCCTTCCCGTAAGCGCCTGGAACGGTCCACACCTACGGTTTCATATTTTTCTTCGCACCGAGAGAGTGGGCCCCTTTCGTGTCCCGCTCTGTCGTCTGCAATGGCTCCAGACCCTACGGACAGGCATCCAGTATTCCGACCCTCGTCTTCCCTAAAAGATTTTCCCACCTTTGCAGTGCTGTAGTCTGTAGCTAGCGATACACCCTAAGCGCTGAGCACGCCCAATTGATTTCAATTTGAATAAGAGGCGTGCATTCCAAATTTTCGGCTTGCAGCCGACACCGATGTCTGCGGGACCATCATGGGCGTGCTTCCCGGATCTGAACGCACTCTTACATATTGCCCATTCTCCTGATCATGTACTTCACTGTACAGGAACTGATTCACCTTTACAGAAATCTCCAACCGATTCCGGATCCCCCATAGAGATGCACCCTGCGCTCCTTATAGACGAAATTTTGAAAATTATCCTAGAGCTCTGCGCGGAATGGCACCCGCGAGACTATAACTGGACCTTGTACCAGGTCGCATTGTCCTGCAAGGCGTGGAAGGATCCAGCCCTGGACGAGTTATGGCGTCGCCTCCCTGATGTCACCCCTCTGATTCGCCTGCTCCCCGAACATTGTGTGCAAGCCGATCCTGCACTGGTGAGTGCTTCATGCACTTTTCTATGTACTGTCCTCGGAAGCATGTTTGTGGTTCTGGTGGGACATTTAGGTGGCATCCTGGTCAGGAATCTCTGAAGCGGCCACGTATGTCTGCACCTGTCCTTCAGGCATACTTCTATCAGGACGGTACATTCTTACTGCTGTTGTCTAAATTTTTCTAATACTCTGACTAGCCGTATATCCGAATCCGCACCTTACGCGACGTCGACCTGACTACATTCCATTCTTACGCATCACGAGTGAGGCACATTAAACACAACCAGGCTGTCATAATCTTCTCGGCATTCAGGGGTCTACTTGCGCTGCCACGACTCGCGGCTGTTCAGTTCCACTACGGTGGATGTGATACCGCTTCGAATTGGAAGGCGACTAATGCGACCCGCACCGTCGACATCGTTAGCCTTTTTCGTCGGCAACGTGATTCAACGGACCGTAGGAGCGCTGCCCTCGCCGATTACCTGAACGAACTGAAATTCTGCGGCGGGAATTTGGAGACGTTGCGCATTCGCGGGAGTCTTATGACGGAGCCTCTCAACCGAGCCGTCGAGTCTTTGGAAACCCTCACGACACTCGTCCTGCATGTCGGAAACACCCTCACAGCACACACTCTAGCAGCCATTGTCGCCTTACCGCATTTGCAGGACCTCGATCTGCACGCCTCCCACATTGATGCCGACGAGCTTCTCGCAGCGTGTGCGTCCTGTGATGGGCGATCGTTCTTTCCAACTCTATCTCGACTCCGCATCCGAGCAGAACCCGTCCTTCTTCAGACCCTACTGCTGCAAATCCTCCCAGCGGGTGTTCTGCGGTCGTTGCATATGGACGTGATATCCCCCGCAGGTCCCCAGTCCCTACGCCCCGTATTCAACGTCCTGACTCAATACGTTGTTCCCAGCCTCGAAGAGCTCGTCATCGAGGACTTCACCAGCGCAGAGGACATCGACGACATCAGCTCCATCCTCGCGGGCGAGTACTGGTTCTCCATGGGCCTCCTGCGTCCCCTAGGCAAGCTCCGCGGCCTGCGGCACTTTACCATCACGGCGCTCTTCCCCCCTGACCTATGCGACGACGAGCTCGCCGAGCTGTGCAGCTGGTGGCCCCACCTCGAGGCGCTCGATCTCGGCGCCCTCGAGTGCCCGGCCTCGCTTCCAGGCAGCTGGACCGCGCGCATGACGCCCTCGGCGCTACTCGCGCTCGCGCGTCAGTGCCGCCGTCTGCGGCGCGCGGCGCTTCCCATGGACGTGTCGTCGTGCGATGCTTTTCTGCGCCTGCCCGATCTGGCAGATGGGCGCCTTGGCGCCACCAGCCCGCACGCGCTACGATCCCTCTGCATCGGGATGCTCCCCCAGGCCCCGGCGTCTGCAGCGGCCTTTGCGCGATTCGTTCATGCGCTCTTCCCGTCGCTGGTGGAGATAGAATCTGCGCTGTCCGGGCAGACGCTCCAGTTGGATAACGGTGCTGTGCTGTGATCGATTGCCATGGAGCGGCCGTTGCGATGCGGGAGGGAAGCGGCTGTGGGCTGGCACGGACACCGGGTGACTGTTGGACACGGCGCGCGATTCCGAGCCTGGGTATTCAATTGAGTTACGTAGCTCTGCGTTTGGCGCTATTTAAGGCGTCCGTGCGCCGAGTCTGGAATACGACTGGACAATAGAGGGACTCAAAGTCTGGACGGTTAACGTTACATACCTGCTAATCGTGTCATCCGCAACGGGATTCCGAGCGCGATTTGAAGCTGTGATCAGTTCGGCACGTCTTGTTGGGACACATTGGATGTGGTTTGTGTAGCTGTGGCCAAATCTTTGAGACAGTACATGAACGTAGTTGGTCTTAAACCTGCAGTTGCGGGCGATAGATGTTACATTTTCTGTAACATTCAGGAACACAGGCGCGCAGGGGGATGAACAGTCTAATTTCCCATGGTCACTGCATAGCTACTTATGACATGCACTGACGTTGAGAGCTCATAATGAGAACCCTGAGTTTTTGGAAGGAACGCGTTAGCAACGGCGTCTACGGCATAGAGACCCCATATTGCTATCACCACCATAAGTGGCCGTGTAGACTTCATCAGAAGCATTACATATACCGCGCTGGGCAGACGCCTACGGTGCGATCTCACCTTTCCCAGTTTCTGCGCACCTCTGGTAGGCGCTGGCGCGTAAACGCCAGCCGCCACCGACGCGCCAAATGAACGACGAGCGCGTTCATTTACGCGTCTATCGTGATCTCACTTCAGGCGAGTCAATATACAATCATGCCCTGAGACCAGATCCGAAATACACCAGATATCTATCCGGCGGTCGTTTACCGCTCAGACGCCCGCAGGTAACGGCGCCGTTGCTCAATTTACGCGCCCGTTCTGGCTTATAATCTGGAGCCATGCACAAAGCCCAGAAGCGCCAAAGCGCTCCTCTCATCGCACTCTCACGTACTCACCTCTGCCACTCACCAACATACCATGGCTGTACCCAGATTGTCCAGTGAGTTCGTCTGCCCCCTTTCTAGTCGGAATGAGCACTGATTTCGCAATTACAGGCCCCGAGAGGCGTAGGGGACACAAACGCCTGCCCCCTATTCCTGTCGAGATCTATATGATCATCTTCGACGAGCTGCGTTACGACCCCGAGGACATAGCCATCGCAGACACCAAGTCTATACTCGCGAACCTCGCACTCGTATGCCGCCTCTTCTCGTCGTTGATCGTTCCGAAGCTCTTCTCCAAATTCGTCTTCGAGGGGCGCCAGACTGGCGCGTATCCGCACACTCCGTCCGACAAGGAGCGCGCCTGTGCGCTATGGCTCCAGCACATCTCGAATGGCGACGAGGCCGCTTGCACGCTCGCCAACCTCGTCAAGGAGCTCACCTTTCACAACTGGAAAGCAGAAGGCAGGGCGCTTCTGTCTCCCGCACCACCGGGCCTGCCCTTGTCACGCTACGTGCGAATCGTGCCGCGCTTCGAAAACCTCTGGCGCCTGGAGCTCCTCAGCGTGCCGATCACACGGCATTTCTTCGAGGCCGTGGGTACTCTGCAGAAGTTGCGGACGCTGTGCATCAGGGAGTGTGAATTCGGAGCGGTGGACGCCGCCGTCGTCATCCCGGATATCCCGGCACCTTGCTTGACGGAGTTCGAGCTGCGTGAGGCGGACGATGTCCTCCCGTACGTCCCCGCACTCGCACGTCTTGCGGCGAAGCGCTCTTTGCGCTCTCTGCAGACCACTGTGTGGGAAGTTGCGCGCGGGGTCATGGAGTTGCGGACGGATATCCCACTCGAGCAACTGGAGGTCCCGCTCGTTCCCAATGACGCCGCGATCCTGGCCCGGTTCCTCGATCGCACGCCGTCGCTTCTTGATCTTTCAATTATGGATCCGTCTGATAGCGGTGACGCCGGCCGTCCTTGCTTCCGCTTGCAGAAATCATCCTTACCGAACCTCACACGCCTCCGCTGTCCGCCGTATCTGCTCCCAACGCTGGTGCAGGACCGTTCCCTGCCGCTGGAGCAGCTCAATCTGATCGAAATCAACGATTGGATATATCCCCGTGTAAACGCGGACATAGCGTTGTTGGGCCCCCTGAAGGACTGTAGCTTGCGAAGGCTACATGTACCTGTCTTCCTGTTCCGGGATCATCCCCTAGATGAGCATCTGTATAGAGTGGAGGAACTCACCATCTGCTTCCCCATCGTTGACTATACCAAGAAATGCGAGGAGGTGAGCAGCGCTACTGAGATCTTCAGCATTGTGCTGCACTGATGCTCACGTCGCCAGAATGTGACGTCCATCTGCTCTGCAAAGAGCCGCAAATTAGGCGTACGCAGGCTCGAACTGCGGTTCTACACCGGCACACCTGTGCACTGGATGTTCGACCTCAAACTCCAGCACCGAGAGGTGACGCGGCGTCTGGCCGTCGCATTCCCGACGGCGACGCAGTTCGTGCTCAGCGACGTGCTCGAGTGGCATCGGGACGCTGGCGGCGGCAAGACATGGAGACCCGTCGTGCCCGCACGCGAGTACTTCAGGTCTGCAGTCCTGCACACCGTGGGCACGGGGCTGACGAAGATGACGGACTTCAACGGGGCGCTTGCAGCGCTTTTCAGAGACGACAGGGAGATGTCGGTGCTTGTCCGACGGCTTTGTGGAGAGAGCGGGCGTCCGACTAGGCGCTAGGCTGTTCTGCGAAGGTGATTCGGGACCTATACCATCTGAACTTTTGTCATCATACGCACGGACAGCGCTTTTGGGCCGCAGATTGCTTGCACTGTATCTGTACGCGTTATGCATAGCATAGAGTCTGAATTGGATTCTCTTGCTCCTCAGTCTGCTGGCGCCTCGGACTGTCTGAATCAGACAACTTTACGGTGATTTTTGTTGCGGTCGGCGCCAACCTTTCCATCAGACTCTGACAGGCCTGGAAGACATTTACTGTGTGCAAATCACGACCACATTTCATGCCATCTAACAGCGCTTGACAATCCGGCATGAGATTCCTGACTCTCCGAATGGCACGCTGTACTTACTGAATTGGGTGACACATGCGAGCGATGTGAGCCACCACAGACCATGATGTGCCACATTTCGCACAGTCTGACATGTTCTGATGAACTCGAATGCACTGGAGAGCTAGACGGTAAGACGGTAGTTGAGAACGTGAAGCGGCTCAGAATCAGCCACCGACGCGGCACCGCATCCCAAATCGGGCTGCCCTGTTACTAACGCGACGCTCCCATAATTGGAATATCACTGCTGTAACATCGACCTCGTCGTCCCAGGCACCTCCGACGCCGTTCATGCCCTCCTTCGACAATCACGACGACGTCTTTGGCTCGACAAGTTCGAGGTTTCTATCGACCGGCCCTACTCACGCCCCCCGCAAGTCCCCATCCCGACAAAGCCTCAGTCTCAATGCGCGGCGCTCGACCGCCTCCTTGCGCGGCTCGAGCCTCGCTCAGACACTCGACGACGATGCAGCAAACGGGCGGCATTCACTAGCCCACGAGCTGGCGGTGGCCCTGATGCCAGAGCCAAGCGCAGGGTCAAAACTTCTTGCAGAGGAGTTCGGTATCGAATATGACGAGGGCGCCGAGGGGATAGACGAGAATCCCGAGAGGGCGGAGGAGGCCTCGGAAACCAGCCCATCTTTCCAGGAGTCCGCAGGACCCGACCTGCTCGATCCGCTCGACACGCCCTCCTCACATCCCTCACCGTCCTTCGCGGAGGAGGTGCCACCAGACATCGACCCCGTCTTTCACGCCGCCTCGCCGTCGCCGAAGGCGCACAAACGACCTGAGCAAGACCCGATGGTGATCCTTGCGCAGGACCTGGAGTACACGGAGCAGTTCCTCGCGCAGCTGCGGCGCCTCGACGCGGAGCACGGGCCCGCGGCGCAGCCGCGCCTCGAGCGGCTCGCGTCGGACATGATCCGGCGCATCAATGATACTGCGCGCGACCGCGAGGGCCAGGTGCGCGAGTTGCTCGAGTACGAGCGCGAGTTCCGCCGCATCGCCGGCGAGGTCGGCGGCACGGACGTCCTCGGCCAGCTCGACGAGCTCGAAGATCTCATCGTCGAGGTTCCGCAGGAGGACGCGCGCCAGGAGCCTGCGCAGGCCGACGAACCCCTGGAGGACTCACTGGCGAACTCGAGCCTCGCGAATGATTGGGAGGTGGATCCTGATCAGGAGCGGCTGGAGGCAGAGGACGAGGACGAGGAGTATGGCTCGACGTATGAGCCGTCGCCGGTGAAGGCGACGTTCCCACCACCACCTTCATTAGTTGGTCCGCCCACACCCGCGAACACGATCCCTCGCCTCGCGGACCTGCGCACATTCACTACGTCTACAGCGACGTCCCTTGCAACGATATCGGAACACACGCAGGTGAACGCGGCGGCAACCACAGAGGCAGGGCGCAAGATTCGCGCGCTGAAGAACAAGCTGGGCGGGTGGCGGACAGACTGGGATAGCGCGGAGCGCAGCAGACTGAAGATCGAGAAGTGGGAGGCAGGTTTAGACGTGGACGGTGCGGGCGCAGTGCCCACCTCGCCGACACGTTCACATACCGCGCGACGGATAGACGGGCGGAAACTTGTGCAGGAGCACCTGAAGGCGTTCGAGAAGGCGCTGACAGACGCGAACGTGAAGACGCAGGCGATCATGGCGGCGGCAGCGTAGTTGTGCTTTCGTTTGTCGTTCGCTTTCGTTTGCACCGTCCGTTTTACATATAGCAGGAAACATTTCTATCAGGCAGTACGTGACATGCATCCATCGAGAATCTAGTTCATCTCATTACAATAAAGAATCTACTGTATAGATCACCTCGCTTCCTTGACTTATGTGGAGTTTTTATCTGAGTCTTTGCTGCTATGGCACAACAGTGATCAACTTGAAGAGCACATACCGGTACCACGCGTTCTATTAGAAGGAACGACTTCTTGAGCCTAACCACGCGCGTCGCGTCCTCGTGACGTTTGCGTTGCATCTCGTCGTACCTCCAGAGTCCAGATGCAATGTACCAAGGAGTATGCTCGACAGAGCAAATATTAATGAGGTTTACCCTCACATTTAGAATTGCCATGGTATTCACAGGATGAACAACATGGTTGACTGTATTCAATGAGCAAGCCAATCAACACATGTATTGCAGCTTGAAAATATAATTGTGGCGGGCAAATTCTTCAGTCTGCTTACAAGCAATTTCGACCTGCCGCGGTGGACATCTCAACAACACCAACGCCCGACACATACTGATTGCTTAATACAACTGTCGCTTACGTCCATATAGTAGTTGTGCTGATCATGCGAGCAAACATTAATATCAATATCAACATGATTCTACCAATAGGCGACGTACCAATCGAAGCCGAAGAGGCTCTACCAGCAATATCATGCTCTAATGATACTTCTTGGTGATCTTGCCGCTAGGAGACGTGTACTTCGAGAATCCATCCTTGCTTTTGTAGTAAGTTGATCCGTCGGGGTTTTTGTAGTAGTAACCCCCATCCCTGTGCAAATATCCGGTATTTATGGTGAGTGACGTCCCACATGATGCCGTCGAGGCTCATTTGGTGCTGACTGGTTCGAGTAGTGGTAACCTTCGTCGCCGTTGTCCGCCTCGCGATGACAGTAGTGGGTGCCCTGTACAATATATCCCAAGTCGTCAGTTCACGAGTTTAGGGCAGAGCAAGTGGAAACATAGCTGGCTGTTCGTGCCGCTGTTAGTGATGGTGTATCCAGGGCCCTCTGAGTCAGTGGAACCGGCGCTGCTGTCAGAGTTGGAGGACATTTGTAGAAGTATTACGGTGGAACACTTGAAAGGCACAGGAGTGGGGGCCGAAAGTGAGGATGGGAGCACGTATACTGGCGGCCGTCGCCCATATATATGACGCTGCTGTGTGCATATGTTTGGGTACATCTTCTAGTGTATTTGGTCGCAGTCCAGACTCACATGGAAGCCACAACAGAAACATTAAAATATTGATGCCTTGAGTTCAGTATCAAATGCTCAGCGCGATCGAAAACTTGTCCGAGGTGTAGACATCACTCACCGTGTTCAGGATCGTGATGACCACTGCTTTCAAATGAGTATGCTGTCCATGCACCGCTCGTTAGTTCAACGTACAGGCTCAAAGTGTACTTTCAAAAGGGTCCCTCATGGGTCCATATAACAGAACTGCCCGAAAAGTCAATAATGTCGACAGCGCTACCCGATAGAAGACGTGACCAGAGCGTCAGTTACGGCTGCGGGGCACAGCTCTCGGCGGGCCGACACTCTCTGGCCAGTGTCCTACTTCGTACAGGCATTGTCCAGCAGATCCTTCAAACTGTATAATACTCTCAATTGCAGTCTTTCCGCCACTTCTACATTCTAGTCACCCTCTAATCCACCCTTATATACCACAACATGATCATCGGCAAAGACGAAGGACCTCTTGTTCCGGAGAAGGACATCTACTCGAATGTTAACCCCGACATCGTCGTGAACAGGGTTTGTTGCATCCGTGTGCGCATGTCTGTCATCGCTCTAACATGCTTCACAGGCTGGTACTTCAGATGAACCACCGCCGTACGAGGCTGGGCGAGCGTACATGTCAAACCGGCCTGCGACCACCCCGGCAGCTAGACCCAGGCCCACACTTGCACCTCCACGCCACCCACTCGCATCTGCACGCTCCACCTCTGTATTCCAATCTGGTACCACGCAACGCGTGAACGACATCTCACTATTCTCTCGTGACAGCCCCATCTCTGGTACGTAACTCTTGCTTGTCTCCCAGTCACGCTCAATCGCGCCTGACAGCATCCGCACAGGCATGTACCTCGTGGACCCCCTGCTTCCCACCCCCGCGCTCGTGTCCGGTTTTGCCTCTGCGAGAAAGCTCAAGAACGAGCGGCGCGAGCGCTCGGTCGAGCGCAAGCATGCCAAGAACATGGGGCACGAGTCCAGGTCTAGATGGTTCGGACGCGCGCGTGCACCTATAGTGAACGCAGCGTTCAGGACGCGCCAAAGCGCCATCACGCTGGAGGTTGCAGTCGTGGGCTCGCCTGTGCTCACCGAGCCGCAGGGGCAGACAAGTAAGATGCGCGGGAGGGTCATGGCGTCCAGTCGCCACGGAAACATCTCCGTTAACCTTGTAAGGCCCAGCGATTCCGTGCGACAGACCGGCTGCTGACGCGGTTCCTGCAGTTTGAGCTCCATCACAGCCGCAACGTGGATCTGGACGTGTCCACGCGTAGTGGTGAGCGTGGTCTTGAGCGTGTTTGTGATGAATGCTAACTCAGATAACAGGAAACATAGTTGTGCTCCTCCCGCTGAATTTTAACGGCACTGTCTGCGTGCGCCAGCGGAACGGTGGTGCAAACCTGCTGCCCCAGTTTGCTGCGCGGATGAGGCTCGTGCGCGCGACAGACCGCGAGAAACTGATGGTCCTCGACGGCGGCGATCTCGCGGACGCGCAGAACCAGAACCAGGCGGACAGCTCGGACCACTGTGTCATTGGCACGCGCCATGGCAAGGTGATGATCGGGCTGAGCGGGCTCGACGTGGTCCCCCGTCCCGTCAGTGGCGGCGGGCTGCTCAAACTTATTGGCGACTATGTACAGGCGGGTGCAAAGGCAATCGAGCAGAGCTTGATAGGGAAGTAGGCGTGGTGTATGCTGGGCTCCGGACCTTCGACTATCGTGATATGATCGTTTGCTCATCTTGTATTTTTTATGTCCTTCGTGTTGCAGGTGTTTGTCGTATTTCCATGTGTACCCCAGCAATCTACTTGATAGTGTATCGATGCTAATCTCCTGTATGATTCTATTCACAGCCTGCAGTACTAGTATCAACATCACGGTCGGCCCGGGTCGGGATGCATGCAAGTTTTGATCAGTCACGTGATACGTTTGTTGACTTGACTCAGACTCGGACGTCGGACGAACATTCGCAGTTCTCGCACTATTATCTCTGACTGCGTCGCCATATACTCATACATTCCCCATATGTTCGCCTTCAGTCGGTGTTTCTTGCCTCATGATGATCTGGGCAGCAGCAATGCAACGCTTCAACTTCTAGGCCTGGGATCAAGCAGTCCTAGCCAGTGGCCACACGAACAAAGTGCTCCAAGTGTGGCCTGGCAACGTGGTCTGGCCTACAAATAGGCAGCGGTTGACCGTTGAGTTGCATTATTTTGACCCACTCACATTCCTCCTCCTTCATCTGTGTTCTGCTATGCCGAGAATTCCGTCTTTAACGGAGCGGGTAACATACCGCCTCAGCATTCGACACCACACAAGACAATACGAGAATTCCACACAGCTATTAGTGGATATCCGGGATCGAAGGGACAGTTTGGCTACGGGCAAGTTTCCGTATCTCTTCGTTCGTGTCCTATCTCACGTATCAGACATCGACAGCATACTCTGATATTTCAGAATCGGAGGCCGCGTCCGATCGTGCCAGTCTGTTCGAGGAATGCAGAATTCGTTCTACCCTACTTGGGAGCATAAGGGTGAGTTCATGGCATCCAGAATCCAACTCTTCTCATGACGTTCTCCGTCGCAGGGCACTTGGCAGTTTCTCTCAGTCGAGATTATGCGGACCTCAATGTCTTTGCCGCAGCTCTCAGACGACTTGGAATCGTTCCTCCACATCACCAACTGGCTCACTCTCAAGTATTTTGAACACACACGGTCTCACTCTGAAGATCTCGAATCCTACGTGACTCGGATGTACGAGGACGTGGCCATTTTCTCGCGCGGCGCCGCCTTGGGCGGCCTTGACAAACAGTACAAGCTTATCAATGGGCTGCGTTTCGTGCAATTGGTGCATGATTCGCCATTGCAACTACTCCTCGACAGCCTCGGGAGCCTATGCCAGGCTCAATACGTTCGCCCACCCTCGCCCACCCGGGAGCTTTCCGCGTCGCCTGTCGCATGTTCTCCTGACGACGCTTCTGAGTCGTCCGATTCTACATGCCAGACAGCGGGGGAAGAGGAGGAGGAAGAAAAGGAGGAAGAGGAAGAGCCATTGCCGGACCCGTCGTGTAGCTTTCCGACGGCCGCCAGCCTGAGCCCTTCCTTGACCGAGCATGCACGGTTCATCGCGTGCTTTGAGTGTGCGCTCTCTGACGCATACAAGAATATGTGGCGTGACGACGAGAAGACGGACAGGCAGTTTACGTCTCGCACCCGAAATGCAGTTCGGTGTCGCGACTAGGGCTCTGGGATCTCGTTCTTGACGGAATGGACAGACGGAATGGACACTTCTGTAGTAGTGGACGATAATAATCTTACTTCTGTCATCTGGGATGTACTGAAGACGAATGAAAATATTGTACTGTGTACATACCAGATCTAGAGGAAGAACGTTCACGTGACGTGAGGTGTAAGACCAGCTTCAAGCTTGCTTCGAGAATCGACATCACACCTTCCACCACCAGGGACGGTCTGAGACTCTGAGCTGAGGACGATGCTGGGTGCCGATAAACAAATAGGATGCTTATCACGCCTCTTTCCATTCTCCATTAGGAGGCGAGCAGGGCGTTCTACCACAGATTTAGCTCTCAAGAGCGGCCCCAGCAGCGGTATTCCTGACAAGAGCGTTGACGTTGAAGCAGAAGAGACGCCGTCGGAAAAACCAGAGCTGGTGAGCTGCGAAATTCTGAGTTTGTCTGCACAGGAGCAATCCGCAGGCGCGGTTTGTTGGCCGTACCAGGTCTCTTCGGCTTTCACGAGGCTCGTATGCTGCATGAATGGTATTCGGGATGGTGACGTCTCGAACTTCTCTGGCGGCATAAGAGCCTCCAGCGAACGATATTCGAGAGATAGTATTTACGAGTGATTTATTCCAGCCACCTAATGCGAACTTCGTGAGTACTTGCTGCTGTTCTCCTGGAGATTACACCGTACACCCTCGGCGCCGAATGGAGAGGCCTCCTTCGTACTCTGCCGAAGCGATCTTCCGCCCAGAGATCGTTGCCACTATCGAAGGCACACTCGAACAGCTCGATCCCGAGTTGCGCAAACTTAGTCTTGATATATGGAGTGCGTTCCGCACCAGAACTGCTAGCCATTCTGCTGACGACGTATCCGGTTTCTTCAGGTCACCCAGAACTTGGATATGAAGAATAGTGCGCCATCCGGACTCGTATCCGAAAGGATCTCACGTACTTTGTAGTCGCACTCACGACACGCTCACCACATTCATGACTGAGCACGGCTTCGATGTGACACCGCACTATCTCGGACTAGCAACGGCTTGGCGTGCAGTGTTCAAACACCGTGCAGACGCGTCTTCCCGCGTTATAGGCGTCAATTCGGAAATGGATGCACTACCTGGGATTGGACACGCATGCGGCCATAACCTGATTGCAATCGCAGGTGTCGGTGTTGCACTTGCGCTTCGTGCGGCAATGAAGAAACACGACGTGCCTGGGACGGTTGTATTACTTGGAACACCGGCGGAAGAGACGACCGGTGGCAAGGTCAAGCTGCTCGAACTCGGCGCATATGAGGAGATGGACGTGTGCGTCATGTACGTCCTTCCTGGTCCATGCTCAAGATATTCTAGTTTGGGCTTTGTATCGTTGTTTCGCATCGCTAACAGGGTTTTTGTTGGCAGGTGCCATCCGTCCGCAGGACTGGAGAACACAGCATCCCTTGGTCCTTGCCTCGCGTGTCAAGTGATCGAGATCGAATTTTTCGGTCACACGTCAGTAAATATGGTCTCTGTCACGCCTCTGCTCGCTCACTAGCGTATATGTTTTAGTGCGCACGCAGCCTGGGCGCCTTGGGAGGGGCAGAATGCACTCGATGCGGCATTTCTCGCATACAACGCCGTCTCTGTACTACGCCAGCAGATTCACCCGACGCACCGGGTGCATGGCACCGTCTCCGGACGCGATTGGGCACCGAATGGTGCGTCGCCCGGTGGTTGGAAATTACGGAAGTTCTAAAGACCGGTTCACAGTGATACCTGATTATGCGAAGATGCGCTGGATCGTGCGCGCGCCGTCGTATGCTGAACTCGAAGTGCTTCGCGAGCGCGTTCGTGCGTGCTTCGAGTGAGTTCTCGCACTCGTTATGACTTAATTACTCATGTCTGACAATTCTCAGAGCGGCCGCTCTTGCCACTGCATGCAAATTGAAGGTTGTGGAGATACCAGCATTCTACGACCTGCGCCAGAACCCAGTTTTAGGTGAGTGTGCACCGTTCTTCTACTCTTCTAGTGATACCGTGGCTCTGAACGTGTCTTTCACAATAGGCGAGGAGTTTGCTCATATCGTGTCCGACCGCGATGGCATGACTGCAGAGTTCGACGAGGGCATGGGGGCTTCAACCGACTTCGTGTGTACCTGCTTCTCGTCGTCTCTGTGACTACTCATCATGCGTGCCCCGTATATATCAGGGAAACGTGACATACGGTTAGTCTGCTTGTCCGGGAAGCTCTATCTGTCACTGATCGCGAGTCATCTTCAGCCCTTCCGTCGCTGCACCCTGGGTATGCAATTCCGACTGTTCCCAACGGTAGGAACCACACAGCGCAGTTCACTCAGTCCGCCTCGACGCCAGCCGCGCACGCCGCGACGCTGAAAGTCGTTAAAGGTCTCGCGGCTGCGTCGTTCCGTGTGCTAGATGATAACGTGTTCTACGAGAAGGTACATTTCGTTGTATCATCACGCTGAAAGCGTTCGATGTATATTGATTTTTTGTCTCAGGTGCGGAAGGCTTGGGTAAACACGAAATCTGTGTCTGCCTGAACTTCAGGCTAGCTACATGGAATTCATTCGCGATATGATTGCCACAACCAGGCCTTGCTGACTTACCTCATGGAGATATCGCGAATGAATTCCTTCCAAGATCCAGCACGATCCACTTTATCCTCATGATTCGCCTTTACGATGACAGTCTTCACAGGAGGTACTCTATGCCATTGCGAGGTACATTGACCTTGCTGGTGAAAACCCATGAGCCTGTGCTTATCCCTCCGTATGTTGGTTCGAGGCTTCAGAAACACCGGAGTCCGATCCCGAGGTCGCGGACTTGAAATCGTAGCAGGATCTCTTGGGAACGAGAGATTCAACAACATGACGGCTTGCGCTCGAAGCTGCCGACCGCTACGCGGATCGACGTTATGCCCTCAAGAGCGCCATCGGTCGTCGTTCATCGTGACTGGTCCCTTTAGCTCAGACGCTTTCTGGAAGATGGTCTCCAACTCGCGAGCTTTATCGTGAGCCCAAGGACAATAGCGTCGTAAGGCATGAATGCATGACCACGATGTCCCGCTGCTGGTATGTTTTCCTATTTGTCGTAGTCGCTGTAATGTCCTTTGTGGCGAACGCAGATGAGGCAAATTCCTGCTAGTCGGTCTACGGATATCGAGCAAATGAGGCTACAGGAAAGAGTAGGATGAGCAGCGCTTATATGAGGTGTACCATTCTACATCGGCAAAAACTGCATAGTTTCCCCCAATACGTCTTCGGGAGGTGACAGGTTCAATGCGAGGGCGAGTTGACTCGACGCGAACGCTGAGCGCTGAACGTCGAACGGTGAACCAGTACCAACACGAGCACGTGATTGCCATCTCGGCGGCTCCACGAACCGCATCTTTGAACTTCACGCTCAATGTTCAACTCATCACCTTACTTGCAACTGGACGAACCGCTCGTCATTGTCTTGTATAGGTGAATTGCTAGCCGCCAAAAACAATCCCGAAACTCATTGCTATATTCTCAGTTTTGCCACACGCGGCTGGCCATGAAGCCCTCGAAGCAGAGGACGAGGAAAAGCAAGCTACCCGTTCGTGGTACTGTAAAATCTCACCATGGATCCTCATTTTTCCGTCTTACCCATCCCTCCTCGATATCCAGTCACTCCCGTCAGACATGATCCTCTCTCGGACACTTCTCCGCCTGCGCAGGCTGCCGTATATGACATCCCGCTTGCACTCAAGGGTCTTCATAATACGCCATTCAACTATAACGAGAATAGTCAGAAGGACGGATTTGACGACAAGCATGCAAAAGCCCGCGACGTAAGGTACGCCGAGCAGGCCATGCCCTGGATCGTCGGTCCTACTAGTATGCCTGTGGAAGATTTTATCAGAGCATTTCTTCCCGGGCATATATCGCTCGATGGCATGCCGGAACATTCAAATGCCTTCAATACCGTCTTTGAACAGATAACCAAGGAGGAAGACATTACCCTCCTCTAGTGTGTTCGGCGCTGTTTTGAATTGCATGTGTTGTGCTGTCTGACGCCAACACCCTTCTTCGCATTCAGATTTCTGAAATCAATGGAAACACGACACAGCCGTCACGATGCCCTGGCTTTCTCTTTGTCAACACCTCCCAGTTGTCTGAGACGTCTGGCCTTGGATCCATGAAGCCAGATCTATGCTGTTTTGCAAACGAGTCGCTGGATAAACTCGGAGATTGGACGGTCGCACTCCTGGGAACCTTGGCTACGCAGAGCTCTTTATCGAGGTCAAGAAGACACCTCAACAGGATTTCTTCTGCGACCCTCCTCTAGGCATCGATCACCAGAAGCACGATTTTATCCTGACCATATTCACGACCAGAAAAAGCGGGCTCGGGCCAAGGAAGCACTCGGTCAGAATATCGGATATGCGGCTGAGGCGTGTGCTCGGCAGCACCGTCTTTTCTATCTTTCGATCTCGCTGTCTGGCCCCTATGCCCGCTTCATCCGCTGGGATCGCGCTGGGGCGATTGTGTCGCGGTCGTTCAGTATCGAAGATCAACCCCAGCTCTTGTGCGAGTTCCTCTGGCGGTTCTCCCACGCGTCCAGCGAGGAGCGGGGCTATGACCCGACGATAGGATGGGCATCGCAGGACGAAGAGCGACACTTCAAGGATGCGATCACGGCGCGAGTCAAGTACGAGTTAAACCTCACAGATGTTCAGATCCAGAACGATCCAAAGGCTGTCAACGAGCACTATCAGAAAGGTTCTGTCTTTGCGATGCGTGTCGTTGGGTTCGGTCTGGATGGTCCGCGTTCACTACGCCTCTTCGTATCCCGACCCGTGGTGTCGCCTCTGGCGATGGCGAGTCGGGCAACACGGGGTTACTGGGCGGTCACGGAGGACAACGGAGTCGTATTCCTCAAGGACACTTGGCGTCACACTGCCTTTGACCTAGAATTGGAAAGCGACATACTGGCTGATCTGAACAAGTTCAATGTCAGACATATTGCTCACCTCGTTATCCACGGCGATGTTCACTATAAGTCGCCCGCGGCAGATGGAGGCGAGGATATGGAGAAAGATAGTGAGTGCACTGTTAAATTTACCTCGACATGGGACATTGACAAGTGAATGCATGTAGTTGTCCAGAGAACGCAGACCGATACATTCCAAGATTCTGAATGGTCCTGTACGGGTCAACGAAAACTAGCATTGTCACCCCACGTTCATTATCGACTGGTGACAAGCACAGTCGGATATCCATTAGCGCAATTTATTGGGACGCAGGAACTCCTTCAAACCACATTTCATGCCTTTGAAGGTCAGTGGCTTGTCTGCTCTTGATAGTGATTCGGACTCTGATATTCCGGCGGTTCAAATGATTTCACTTCGTAGCCATGAAGGATGCATTCGCACACGGGAGACTCCACCGCGACATTAGTCTTGGGAACATTATCCTTGTCCGAAGCCGAGCCGGCAAACAGGAACGGGAAGGCTGTCTCATTGATTGGGAATTATCCTACCTGATAATAGGCAAGAATGATGCTCGTGCATATCGGAGGACGGTCTGTCACTAAAGTCTAATCCCAGAGGGAGCCCCTGACTGAAACAATCACAGGGTACATGGCAATTTATGTCTTTGAACCTCCTGACGGTTTATGAGCAAGAACCCCACTCTATCAGGGACGATATAGAATCGATGTTCTATTTTGTTCTCTACTGTAGCCTGTGATGGCTACGGCACGATCTGGAAGATAACGAACAACTGGCCAAGATTATGTACGCGTTTTTTGATTGCAGAGAACTCGACTACTTTACTGGTGTTTTCATTGGCGGGGGCGCCAAGCTTTTCAACGCATTGTACAGGGCCACCACTTCCAAGATCAAATTCAAGCCAGATGCACTCCATGATTGGCTTAACAACATCATGGACGCTCATCATTTTCCCAAGCAGCGCAACCATAACGCGCACATTCCGTGGATGCTGGATGGTGTCCATGCATACTGGGACCTTTTTCTTAAGACTACAGAATGGGATGACTGTACCGACGACAAGGTGATACGGAAAATGTCCAACGCGCCTCGTGGTCCTGAATCCATCCCTCTTGCTGCTACATTGACAAGCTCAGGGTCATCTCAACTCCCGCTCGCGTCTGAAGCTCCCTCTTCTTCCAGTTTCCTCACTTCTCTACACGGCCTTGCCACTTCGACTGTAAATCACATTCCATCTCCTCCAGATTCCGACTCCTCCGATCATTCTCCCGTGTGTCGCGGCCGCCGATCTTCTCGGAGTCCTATGGACAGCCTATCTGGCTCGTCCATTGCGAGGAGAACATTGTCAAACCGCTCCATAACACAGGACAGAAACAGCAACAGACAGATGCTTGTATCATACCTCCCCGCACATCCCGATGCCAGCGAGACCGATTGGGGCAGAGAAGGAACTTCCGATGCTCTGCAGCGATATCAGTCTAGATTTGGTAGCCCACAGGAACACAACGTGGATCTACCTCCCAGTCGGTTTTCCGCATTGCGCATCCGAGCGTCGTCTATAGGTGTGCAATCGAGAGGGGGAAGTCGAGCCAATCGCGCTCAGGCTATCCCCCGCTCGGTCCGGATGACAGTACCTGTCGCCGCCGGTGGAAGACGCAATACTGAGGTGCAAGCGACAGCCGCGCCTACTGTGCAAGTGCCGAGACGAACGGGAGCCGCTGTAGAATCTAGTCAGAGGGAGGCTGGGCACGTGCCGACACGCTCTGTACAAGTTCGTGGGGGACCATCGGGCCTGCCTGTGTTAGCGGGTACTTGGGCTAGAGGCCGAAACCTATGCCAGCCACATGAATCAGGCTCGACGACCCAGGTACCGCCTGCCGAAGGATCCCGTGGAGGTGGACGCAGCGTGCAGACAACGGGGCCACCTCCTGAGGCTGTTGGAAGATTTAGGAGACTCGCAGCTCTCAAAAAACCGAGGTCTGATTCGGGAAATGCTGGTCCGCGTCCACGAGCACATGGAGGTGGCTGATCGACACTCCGCGAATTTGGGTCCTCGGAATCGGGTTGGCGCTATCATCTTCTACACCTGTCCACACTTTAATCTTCTTCGAATTGATGCGGCAACGTTGCTCGTCTATTTTCCCTCTCAGCTCACTGGCAGTCTTTGAGTTGATCATGGGCGATCTTCCTATTTTTGACTGAGGGTTCATTAATCATTAATCATTGTTGGCATGAGATTTTCGCTATAGTCATACTAATGTGTAGGCCGTTGAAGCGGGCCCATTGATAAAGGTCATAAATTAATTGACGTCGTACAGCGGCACCGAGTATCGGTGGGTGTATAGCTTTGCGAACGCACGAGATTCGCTTGTCTGATTATGGCTCTTCCCCTGCCCATGAATTTGTATTCATTAAGTTCATCATTCTATATTATCAAGCACCCTTTACATACTATCTGCCGCAATCCAACCAAGAGGAAATTGTCGGCCGTCACACCGCCCAGAATTGTGCATGCCGGCTCGCGGCAACGTTGGAATTCCGTGCGCTGCGAAGGAGACCAAACGATCAAGATTCGCAGCCGCGAATGAGAAGTTGGATCTACTTACTCTGATGGCCGTGTCGAATTCCCGTGCGACCATCTCAAGTAGCTCACGGGTGCTTACGGGTAACCTGGTCGTCTGGTTCCTCACCCAGAGCTGCTTGTGGTGAACATCATAGCCATGGAACTGGACAAGTCGCAGAAACAAGCAGGTACAGACGGCGCCGAAAACGATTAGACGAAGTCAACTCACGTGTATATGGCAAGTAGGACGGAGAGATTGCTCCATGCCGAAGAGCACGACGGGCTGATCTAGTATGGCAGGATTGAATCCGGAGAAGTAGCCTCGAGAGAACGCGCCGAGTGGCACCGCACCGAGTCCGACGTAGCGCAGATCGAGCAAATGAGGTTGCAAGGAAGAGTAGGACGAGCTGCGCTCATTCGGAACGAGGGATAGAGGGGTGCCGTGCTGCAAACATCGAGTTCTGAGTGAGTACCAAAAGCCCAGTGACACACGGACGGCTCGAACACTCACAAGATTTGGGTGAGCCATGGGCGGTTGATGGCGAGGGATTTGTAGGCAGTGCGATACTGAGTTTTTGGTGCTTGCGCATGAGGCCTTTTATGCGAGACATTGCTGCAGGTATAATCCAATTCGCCACAACATGGAAATCTTGAGAGGACGCCTCTCTAACCACTGTGGCGAAAGGCCTGAGCGTCCAATGATTGCAAGCACGGAGGCCCAGTTGGCGGCTACGTGTAGATTCGAGATGAGCCACACACATATTACCATGTGCGTACAGAGGCAACACCAGCCATATATTTCCGGTACCTCCGAGGCTGCGTCTAGATGCAAGATCCTGTAAGTAGACATTGAAAATGTGAGCCACAGTTGCTACGCGCATATACAGATGCGACGTACCTATTAAGCCACAGTTGAGACGCGCCTAATCCCCGTGGCAAATTTGCGACGGACGCGAAACGACAAGGTCGTTATTGTTAATGACCTGCTATCCCTACTATATCTGCATCTGTTGGCTTTACCTGAGAAGCCTGGATATCTCATTGGTACCGCTGGGGCTGCATGCAGATCCACGGTCAGCTCGGGCTGTGTCAGCTAAATATCACCGCTGGGCGCTGGAGGCCATCCCCCGTATGTCATAATCTGGTACTTGCACCATGAGCGACTCGCTGCGAAGGAGACCAGAGAGATCGGCGGTGTTCACGGTAGGGATGCATGGACCGAAAAAGTCAAGTTCTAGTGAGTGTATCCAGTTTGTTTCAGGTATCACCGATGCCTCATTGTGAAGATAAAGTTCATAGAATGATCGGTGTTGTCATCCTGGTGCAGCAACTGCACTGCATACAATTGCGCGATCTTCGCATTGCATTTGGGGTCATGAGTGGAAGGATATACTTTCCGCAAGACGAGATGGGCTCATCCTCCACCTCACCTGTATCTCCTTGCGGCGTCGACCTACGGAGCCCGAGCTCTGTACGGATGGGTGATCCGTCCCTAACACAGGCGTAGGTTGTTGAAGTAAGATCCTAGAAGGGCAATACACCGGCACTAGCAGGGTCACACACAGGACGTAAGTCCTCAGTCAGAGATAAAAGACTTAGATTACAACGATACCTAGCAGGGTCACACACAGGACGTAAGCTAGTACAGGTTGTAAGCAAGAATAGAGACAGATAACAACGAGTGGACTTACTCCTCAGTCAGAGATAAAAGACTGAGGAGCGACGTACAAAACCAGCCTCTATATATACTGGACAGAACAATGGAAGACCCGAATGGGGAAGACAATGGAATGTCCCAATCCAGAACAAAGACTGTGAGAGTCGAATCCCATATAGGGAAGACAAAGGAATCCCGAAAGAGGAAACAAAGGAACACCTATCTTATCTTGTGAGATAACATGTGAGATAACATGTGAGAGATAACGGTGTGAGATAACGGTCCATATCTAATCTACTAGAGACAATGGCCGTAGAAATAAGAAAGTTCAACACTCCCACTCGACTAAGCAGTCGCAGAGACAAGTCCCATAGCCTCACGAAACTGAACGACCTTGGAGTAAGGCAGGCTCTTCGTAAGACAGTCGGCAACCATCTCTGCAGTTGGAATGTAGAAGATCTCCACATTTTCATCATCAACGTATTCACGAATGAAGTGATAGCGGATATTGACGTGCTTTGTACGACGGTCATGAGCAGGATTGATGGCGAGGAAGATAGCACCCTGATTATCCATGAGGAGCTGAGTGGGTTTCGACATGTCATCTCCTAACTCTTCTCCGAGCGTACGCAGCCAGGCAAGTTGTCTGCACGAGTCAGAAGCTGCCTGATATTCGGCTTCTGTGGACGATAAAGATACCGTAGGTTGTCGCCGTGACACCCACGATACAGCGCCTTCGGCCAAAAGGAAACAAAATCCAGTGGTCGAGTGTCTATCATCACGGTCTTCCGCCCAGTCTGAGTCAGAGTAGCCAACGAGGCCAGACCCAGAATTCCCGGAGTAGCGAAGCTTCAGAGCTGTAGTACCACGAAGATACCGACAGATGTACTTGGCAAACTCGTAGTGTTGCTCCGAGGGGTTCGAGTTGTATTTGGAAAGCCGTGTGACCGCATAGGCAATGTCAGGACGAGTACCGAGCATGGCGTATAGGAGACTGCCAATAAGGCTCTGATACCGGGTCCGAAAAGCGTCCGAAGTTTGTTGATCATTCTGGACCAACACAGCACCAGCGGGGAGAGGAGTTTTCGCCGATTTGCAATCCGCCATGTCAAACCGTTCAAGCACTTCCTGGATATAGGACTCCTGGTCGATGTCTATCGTTTGAGTCGTTCTGTTACGAACTATCCGAAGGCCTAAGAAGCGGTCGACTTCACCAAGGTCTGTCATTTTGTAAGTCTTGGCAAGACGTGCCTTGACTTCCTTGATGTGCGAAAGCCGGTTACCCATCAACAACAGATCATCTACGTATAGAATGATGATTGTGATGACTCCGTCTTGTTCCCGTTGATAAATGTAGACTCCAGAGTCCGCGTAAGTGCGGATGAAGCCAGTCTCCAGCAAGGTCGCATTGATCTTTTCGTTCCATTGGCGAGAGGCTTGTTTCAGCCCATAAGCGCCTTTAAGAGGGAACAGACCCAACCTTCCTTTCCAGGAATATCCCAGCCTTCAGGCTGTTCCATGAAAATCTCCTCGTCTAAATCTCCGTTAAGGAATGCTGTGGTAACATCCATGGAGTGAATCTCCCAGTTCTCAAGCGCGGCATGCGCAAGGAGATAGCGGATAGATTCAAAACGAGCGACGGGAGAGAAAGTTTCATGGTAATCCTGACCATAAACCTGAGAATATCCTTTGGCTACTAGGCGGGCTTTGTAACGACCATCAGGTTTGATCGCATATACCCAGCGCGCTCCCACTACCTGTCGATTCTTGGGACGAGGGACGAGTTTCCAAGTCTTGTTCTCCATAAGTGAATCGATTTCTGACTTCTCAGCCAGTTTCCACTGCGCAGCGTCCGATGCTTTCATGGCTTCCCGATGAGATTGGGGAATAGTCGGCTTGTAGGTAGACGCAAGCTCTAAGAGATGACGGATAGATTGTCCGCCTGAGCTGTCTGTGCGCCGATCAACCGATGAGCCAGGTTCATCACCATAGACATTGTCCTGTGCACGTGCAGGATTCTTCCCAGCGTTGGTACACTTAGGACGATCACTAGGGACAGGAAGTCCAGAAGGAACAGGGTTCTTCTTCTTGTGCTGTGGACGAGGTGGAGGAGGCAATGGATGGAGTGGAGCAGGTTCGTCAGCAGGAGGTCGTGCCAAAGGGTCAGCTTCTTCCGGTAGTACTTCATCATGAGAGGGTACCGGTTCCGCTGCAGGTTCTCCCGGTAGTACTTCGCTATGAGAGGGTACCGGGGAAAGAGGCAGTTCGAGATATTCAAGTTCATCATCATCGCCTGCCGGAGCATCTAAAGGGCGACGATGGGTTGTTGCTTGGACTTAGCGGGGAAGGATTCTTCGTCGAATGTCACATCGCGAGACAAGACAACAGAATGGGTATCCCGATTCCAGAAGCGATAACCTTTGCTTCCGGACTCATACCCAACAAACGTAAGTTCGACAGCCTTCTTGTCGAGTTTCCTACGTTGTTCCTTTGGAGTGTGGACATAGGCTTTGCAGCCAAACACTCGAAAATACGATACATCTGGGATAGTCCCATCCCAGACAGTTATCGGACAAGACCATTTGAGGCGTCTCATGGGAACACGATTATGAATGTGTGCCGCAGCGTCAACAGCGAATTTCCAGAAACCTTTAGACATGCCGGCGTGATAGAGCATAGACATTGCTTTCTCAACACCGTGCGGTTCCAGCGTTCAGCGCGACCATTTTGCTGCGGGCTATAGGGCATCGTCTTATCGTGCTCGATTCCAGATTCCGAAAGAAGCTTCCCGAAAGCGTCTGACATATATTCCCCCCCACGATCGGAGCGTACCGTTTTGATAGTATGGCCAGAGTGCTTTTCAGCCCATGCCTTGTACATACGGAATGCATCGATCGCTTGTGATTTGTGCTTGAGGAAACAGATATAGCCAAAGCCAGAGTAATCGTCGAGGAAGGTAGCGAAGTAGGAGTAACCATCGACAGATTGAACGGACATGGGTCCATCCAAATCAGTGTGAATAAGTTCGAGTGGCCTCGATGCTCGCTTCTTGGATTCAGGGAAAGGAGCCCGGTGCTGCTTCCCTAGCGCACATCCTTCACATGGAGTGCCAGGGTGCGCAGAGATTTCATCAACACCGGAAACGTTGGAGGGGAGTTTTCGAACAACATCCCTGGATGCATGTCCACAACGTTGATGCCAAAGTTCGTGTGAGGATAGGCGGTATTGTGCCAATCTCCCAGTAATAGTAAATTCGCCAATGTAGGATTGAAGCCAGTCGTCCCAATGCGCAAAAAGAGGGGTTGACCGGTAATTTTCAAAGAACTACCTTCAGCGATATCGCCTATAGGGTACTTGTCGAGAAATATCATCTGTCCGCAGCCTTGAATCATGCACATCTGATTTCGTTCAACCATGGTGGTTGAAAACAGACGGGAAGATGCGTCGGGAACATAGCAGACTTTCGAAATGATAAGACTTGCTACTTCATCACCAATCTGAACGTTACAATGGACAATGCCTTCACCGAGTGCCTTTATAGTAGAATCGTCGTCGAAGTCTTTCTTAGCGGTGCCAAATATCTTAGGTTCAGCATAGGCAACATAGTCGGTGAGGTCAGATTTTTCAGGGGTGATGTGCGACGTAGCACCAGAATCCATGATCCAGGCGGTAAGTTTCTCAGTCCCACCAGCATAGAAGGAAGCGTGAATGTCATTGCTCCCACTGGCTACAACTTCTACGGTAGCCAAAGCAGTATCCTTCGCCTTGCCTTTCCCATCGCCAGAACCGTCCTTCTTCTCCCGCTTCTCGCCATGCCGTCCCCACTTCTTCCAGCACCTGGAACCGGGATGACCGGTCTTGCCGCAGTGCGGGCAAGGGCCAGATTGGGCCGCCTTGGTGGTGGAAGCGCGCGACACAGAGGAAGTACCCTGACCTTTCTTGCTAGACTCCTCAGCAAGAACCTTCGACTTGACAAACTCAGGCTTGAGGGCCTTGAGCTCCGTCGTGGCAAGGATAGCGGACGTAGTAGTCGCGTATCCGGCTGGGAGATGCGTCAGGATGAGGAGGGCCTTCTGCATGTCGTCGAGAGCGATGCCTCCATCAATGACGACTTTGATGGTGGAGAGGAGAGTGTCGATTTGATCAGACATGGGGCGAGTGTCGACGAACTGCGTGTGGAACAAGGATTGATACTTCTGGAAGATCGTCATGCCTTCCGGCGTTCTGACCTTCTCCTTGAGTGCAGTCCACATGGCCCAAGACGAGCCGTTCGCGGATTCGAAGACGTGGTGGAGTTGTTGGTCTACATACATATAAAGGAGACCCTGGGCGCGAGCGTCCTTAGTCTGCCAGGCCTTGTAGCCGGCAGCATCCGTCGCAGCGTCAGGAGCGGACTCAGTGCCGCTGACGACTCCCCAGGACTCAGAATAGATGAGGGCTCCCATCATGGAGCCAGACCAGGAGCGGTATTGCGAGCTCGACGTGAGCTTTGGGATATTGGAAAGCTTGAGCTCCGACATGATGATATCGTAGTCGAAGACAAGCGAAGGGAGTGAGGGAGTAGGTGTTGGTGGACGAGTAGCGGAGCGAGATGACTGAGGATATGATTGTGTGGAAAGGAGATTATCACGTATTAGAGCTTCCTGTGCAGAGTCGATTTCCTGAAAGTCGAAATTGGGACGTCGAACGTATCCTATGCCGTTATAACGATTTGGGCAAGGCTGTTCGTCACACTCGACAAAGCGGTCTCGTGGACGATCGACGTCTTCAGCACGGTCGACAAAGTCTTCAGAATCGTAGATGTGTGCACGGGTAGAACACGGATAATCCACAGTGCCAAGAGCGTAGGATCAAAAAAGAGAGCGCGATGTGTGTCAAGTCCGTGATCGAGGTGGGGAACACTCGTTTCAAGAGTCAGAGCGAACTTCACCCCCAGTCAGCCGATTTAACACCGGGGGATCCGATAGATGTCGCCTGAGTTAACGCTGTTCAACAGCGCTAAACCCACAGAGTGATACGGAAGAGGAGACACAGAGTAGCGGTCGACGAGAGTATGCGCGCGCAAGATGACGACCAGAGCAACAGGGAGGAATGCGGCTAGAGCGCGGGGCTCATAACCTGTTGAAGTAAGATCCTAGAAGGGCGATACGCCGGCACTAGCAGGGTCACACACAGGACGTAAGTCCTCAGTCAGAGATAAAAGACTTATGATTACAACGATACCTAGCAGGGTCACACACAGGACGTAAGCTAGTACAGGTTGTAAGCAAGAATAGAGACAGATAACAACGAGTGGACTTACTCCTCAGTCAGAGATAAAAGACTGAGGAGCGACGTACAAAACCAGCCTCTATTTATACTGGACAGAACAATGGAAGACCCGAATGGGGAAGACAATGGAATGTCCCAATCCAGAACAAAGACTGTGAGAGTCGAATCCCATATAGGGAAGACAAAGGAATCCTGAAAGAGGAAACAAAGGAACACCTATCTTATCTTGTGAGATAACATGTGAGAGATAACGGTGTGAGATAACGGTCCATATCTAATTTACTAGAGACAATGGCCGTAGAAATAAGAAAGTTCAACATTCTAGCCCCGGCACTCTTCGGTAAACTATCAACATGTTTCCGGCGCTGACGTCCCGATGTAAGATGCCAAGTTTGGTATAGGCATCCTCGTGAGCTAATGAACAATTCAGTGTATGGCATTAACCTTGAGAAATAGCGAGTTACCTCCTAGGCAATCCACTACAATCTTGAGAAGGAATTGACCAGTATTGAATTGGCTCAGGGAACAACCGACCTCTTCCTCGACGAGACAATAGTGGGCATGTCCCTTCATCGGATTTTGCGCATCCGGATCTGGATACAACCAATATTCATGGGTGATTGTGTGCTGATTCCGGACGTCTCCATGGCAGATGACAGTGGGGATGTTTTGAACCTCCGCGTTGTTGAGCGCCTTTAGCACGGCACCTTCTTTCTCAAATCCGTCAGTGTCGACTCGCCAGGTGTCTTTGAGAAACATGAATTTCCCGGTTACGCAGTCGAGTGCATCATATCCACGTGTCCCTCTTCCAGTAGGACCTTGAGCCATGAAGTGGGGCTTGTTCACGAGGAACCAGCATGTTGACCTCTCCGCCGATGGTGACGAGGTGTCCTCAAGCGAACTGTCCTCCGAACCGTCGCAGCTGTCGTCCACAGAGACCTTTCAGCGCAGCCAGCCACCTTTGAGCGACTCCGCAAAGCATTGCCGTGCGTAGTCTTCACGGTTGATGTCCAGCATCACCCGCTCCAGCTCAGCCTTCCGCTCTTTGGATGTCATCGACCGCGTACGTTCCTTCCATCGAGCCGACTTCGTCACCCTACTTCGTGTCTTCACCTTCTTCTCCGATGCTCTCTTCATGACAGCGAAGTCGGGCGTTCCTTTTTCGACGAGTACGGCAGTAGAATCGTACCCTTGTTTCTCGTCCGAGAGATGGCAGAACTGCCAGAGGAAACTGCACAGGATGTGTGGTTCGTCCTTGTAGTTGATGCGCTTAGTGACTATAGCACCGGAGCGGTCCCAGCGAATGATGTGTGCGTAGAGGCCAAAGACGACGACGGTAAAGTGGAAGCAACGATGCTGGCGCATCAGCACTTCAGATGCATAGGATATGATCTGGCCGCAATTCTTCTTCCGCAGTTCCGATGTGGCCTCGAACGCATGGCCAGGAGTATCGTCGAAGGGATTGTCCTCGATGTCGCTCCTCTTCCATTCAAAGGAGACGCGTTGGTTGAACCAGCAGTTTCGGTTGCTTTTAGGTTTTTCGGCGTTGAGGTAGAGACCGCCATCGACCTTCTGGCGGGACTTGTTGTGTTTTTCGGCCCTGTTCGACGTGTCGAGGACCTTGTAGCCAGGACAGACATCGGACTTTTTGATGCACTTGAGCTAATACACATAGGTTAATGATGCCGAACATGATCATCTGAATATCACAGCACGCACCATTGCGTTGCTCAAGTCTTTCTCCTTCACGCCACCCACGTTGTTGAATACGCCGTCCCAGCACGGTTCTGTCTTGTCTGTCGGCGCTTCTATAAACGACTTCAAGAACTCCTCGGGAGCCAGCGATACAAATTTGCCATCCATGGCTTGTCGGAGCTCTTGTCGCAAGACAGCAATCAAAGGCTTGTTTTGTTTGGAAGAGTTCTGAGCAGAAGCGTGGAATTGACTACAAAGACGCTTTGCAGCATTACATGAATCAGGAGGACAGTTCGAAGGCTGAGACATGGTGATGGATGCTTACCTCTTACAGAAGAGCGAGATTATATACGACTTCTGGAAAGCTGGCCACAACGAGGGCCACCTGTGACAGCATTGAGTACAGTCACACGAAGGTCGAGATCTGATGGCGGTGCCTACCCTGCGAGACAATGGAATGGCTTTTGCAATAATAGCCAAAAGCCCTGCTTGCACGTCGGAGGGTCAATGATGGTTCGATTCCAGCCAAAGCGTGCTAGCTGTATCGTCAAACACAAAGCGGATCAACTAGGTGACAATAGAAATGGCTTGCTAAAGCTGAGCGGGCCTTGAAACGTGGTGGTTTGGTGCAGAGGCCGGGTGACGCTCAACAAACGCGTGACTTGGCGAAGCGCACCCTGTGGCCCGATTTGGCAGAGTAGTTGGCCACAACTACCAACGCTTCTCGTTTTGCCCCGTTTCAACAAATTCTCTTCCCGTGCAGCACAGCATCAGACCCAGCAGTATATATTAGAACATCTCTCAGCCTGAGGCTTACAACACAACACGCCTATCAGCGCTTGACAAAATAGGACCAACAGCGCACAGGCAAGTTCCTCAAGCTTCAAGACGAACGCCATGTCAGTCCTCCGCGTGCCATTCAGAGCTTAACACTGAACACGGGACGCAGCAGGGTAACGCGCAGCATGGTATCATTCCATCCGTACAATCACCTGGCCACTCCGAGCGCCGTCGTCAACGCGTGGGCCGACGCCTCCGCCACGCCCCACTTCCCCGACGGCTTCATCTGCGCCACTGAGCTCGAGGGCGTAAGTCGGGCCACGCAGGCTCCGTTTGCATAGGGTCCATCGACGTTACAAACAGCAAGCCAGGCCCTCCGCGCTCACGCCTCTCCTCTATGCGACAGGCCACTGGCAGTTCACCTCCACCCACCTCCACAAGACCTCCGCGCTCCTCGCGGCGCACGACCGCCTCCGCTGTGCGCTCTGCATTGCGTGCCTGCCCTCGCACCCCCTGTGCATCCCCGCTCCCCTGCTCCGTTGCGTATCTGACCAGCGCGTGTGTGTGTCCCGCAGGACCCGCTCGCCACCGCGCTCTGCCCCACCCCGGGCTGCTCCGCAGTCGTGCATCTCACGTGTCTCGCATGCGACTTCCTCGCCGAGCAGGCCCGCGCACTCATCCCGCACAGCGGGCGCTGCAGGTCCTGTGGCGCGTACACCCTCCGGGGGGACGTCGTCCGCGGGTGTGACTGCCGCAGTGGCGGCGGCGTCCCCGATTGCGATCCCGAAAGGCCGACTAGGGCTCGTCGTGCCATGCGAGCGAGGGTAAGGGCGAGGTCTTAGACCTGGATGCCGTGAGCAGCAGCTCGGACGACGCGCGCGCACACCCTGGTCGGAAGCCGCGGCCGCGTGTCGAGGGCGCTGTTGTTCGTGCGAAGGGAAGTCCTCCACGGTTTTCACGGGCGCGCGGGAAGTCGCCGATGTGTCTGAGTGAGTCAGAGTGGGCCGGTGCGTGCGCCGCTTGTGGTTGCGGAGAAGACATTTGGATGCGATTATACGCACAGGATTGCGGGGTGATGTCCCATGTCCGCGACACCCTTGCACGTACAAAATGTGTCCTTCTGCGGAGGATGTGCACCGGGCGGCAGCACCTTGTCCAAGTCCCACCGTGCGCGAGCAGGTCCACGACCGTCGCGCATCCCAACTTTCCGGAGCCACCGGTCTAGGAGCTCCTCCTGGCCAGGGCTCGAAGACGACTTACCCAGACTGTTAGCATATCCAACCGAGATCGTCTCGCGTGCCGATCACAAGTGGAGGCTCAATGAACGTGGGAAACAAATGAGCCGGGGATCAAGCCTTCCACCCGTAGACATGTACCAGTGCACATATGATCAATATTATGACGCGCCGCGGCGCAGTAAATCTAAGCCATGCGAGAGACACAGGAGAGCATGCCGAACTTCTAAGTACCCCGTACGATGTTCTGGATATGCAAAGACTATTAAGCCGTCCAATTAATGTACGATCCAAACGGCCGCCGAAGCCCCGGCGCCGAGCCACGCATCGCAGCCCCTCACTGACTCGGAGTCTGCAGGATGTTCGCAGAGTAGTCGAACGCAGCCTGCGCCTTGCCCGCAGCCTGCGCAGCACTCTTCAGCGCGCCCCACGACGGGTCCGAGTTGACGGCGATCTCGTAGTCGTAGCCATACTGCAAGGTGTGTCAGGTTCGGACCTCGCACGCGCGGCATGGAGTAGGACACGTACGTGGGGGTCCTTGTTCGGGAGGACCTGCCAGTAGAGCCACGGGATGCCGGCAGCGGTGATCGCGGACGCCCACTTCTGGAGGTTGTTGTTGCGCGTCTGGCTGTTCAGCACGCCACCCGTCGGGCAGTCGTTGTTCGATGTCGAGAAGTAGCACGCGCCCCTGTGAGTGACGCGGTCAGCATACGCGCGTTCGTGCGGCGGAGAGGGCGACGTACCATTCCTCCAGGAGCAGCTTCTTGCCCGCGCTCTGTGCCTTCTTGACGTAAGGCGTCAGGGCGGCCTCCGTGAGATCCCCGGGCCGTACGCGTGGATGGAGATGATGTCGAGGGCGGGGCACTTGAGCCACGCGTCCTGGACAGATTCACTGAGCCACGACTCTCCGCCGGTAGTGACGAGGATCTTGGGAGATGATTAGTACCAAGGGTGGATGGCATCGAGGAGAACATACCCCGCTGTTGTCCCCGAGTTCGCCTTTGACGGTTGTCGCGCGGTCGCATTGCCTGATGATGAAAACGCGGTCAGGACTATCACGTCAACTATAGGAGACATAACGCACCAGGAGGTGTGCGACTTGACGAAACCCTCACCCTGCGACAGTGTCAGTATATTATGCGGCCGCAAATGGTTGGAATCCTACCTTTCCGATCATGGACTCGTTCTCCGGCTCGAACGCAAACACGTAGTCGCTGAGCTCTTTCCAGGGCTTGCCGAGAGTCGTGTGGTTGTGGTTCAGAACGTGCTTGATGCGCGCATCGAACGCCTGCTGAGGACCAGGCTGCGAGTAGAAGTTGTCGACACCGTACTTCTTGCCGTAGACGTCGCCGCCTTGGAGCGCGTTGAAGCTGTGCATGCTGATGAGAAGCTACGACGCGCAGAGACAACCGTGTCAGAATCTCGATGCGCTACTTTCCAGAGCACGCGCTTCACCTTGACACCATACGAGTGAGCCTTGACCATGAAATTGTCCATGCGCTTGAGGACAGTGTCGTTGTAGCAGGACTCGTTGCCGTTGCAAACGCTGGAAGGCTCAAGGTCGGGGACCGCGGTGGTTTGGGTACCCTTTAAGCACGCGTTAGCCATCCCGCAGCCAAGGAAAATACTGTCGACTCACCTTCACGTTGTTCCCTTGCCATCGAGCCACACTCGCAGGACTTTCATATCAGCGCTCTGCAGGCCCCTGGAAAGATAAAAAAATCAGACACAATACCTTCACTGAACACCAGAGAAGAAACTCACTGGAGCAAGGTGTCGGCTTCGTTGTCGCTCAGTCCCGCAGCATAGTACAAACTCGACCCAGCAAACGAGGAGGCCGCAAGGACACTGTGCAAGGTGGTTGCGCAAAGCACAAACAGCAAGAGAGGACGGAAGACCGATGGAGACATGGCGTGTAAAGTAGATAGAAAGAAACCGTTAGATGATGGAGAACGGAGACGGTGCAGACGGGTCTTATATACCTGGCGTGAAGTGAATCACCTGACATCCATTGCTCTGTGTGTCGTGAATCGTGATGAAGTCGACCAAACCATATGGCGGACCTGTGTCGCTCAGGGTGACCACATCGCATGCCAGAATCGGACGCGCCTCAAGCGGCCCAGATTACATCTTCGCGTCAGACACACGTGTGTATTCAGACAGGGCAGACCCTCGGCAGATTCTGTACATGCAGACAGAAGCTGTCGCGATGCATGAAGATCTAAAGAACACGAGAACTGTCAATACGCAGAAATCACAAAGATATACGTACATACTTCATTTCCATTTCCACAGGAAACACTGCATCGACAAATCAGTGGACTTACTGCTACAATAATCCTCCTCCACAGGTATCCCGATAGGCTGCTGGAGATGCACTGAATGCTGCATACGATTGCGCACACGCTGCAAGCTGTCGCTGGCAGATCGTCGTCGAGGCGCCGGATCTATACGGCGAGATCTTCCTCCGCACCTCCAGTGCAGACGGCTGCCGCCGGCTGAGCGCTGATATCCGAACGTGCCTCAGGTCACTTCTCCGCTCGTAACTCTGACCGGTGCCTTGCTTACCGTGGATTTTACTCTGGACAGTGTACAAAACTCGTAGACCACATTGCACAGCGGCTTCATCGATTCGTCCTGCAGCGGTGAGTACTGGACTTGTAGTTCATTGGCTGGCGTGCCCAGTACTTGTCCGCCGCACGCACCGTCGTCATCTATGCTGCATGATTAGGCGAGCTCACACATGCGAAGAAACTGGTCGAGGTGCTGGAGCCTGGAGGGTGTGCATGCGCTGCAATCGTGAAATTTTGGGTTGTTTCAGCGTCGCTGGAACCCTCGCGAGCACGCGTACGTGTTGCAGGCTAGATCATTGACTTTGCCGCGACGAAGTATGTTGGCACATCGTTCTGGGGATGCCGAACACGGTTCTGAAGTTCGTTCAGCGTGGAGGCAAAGCGGCGCTATTCGCCCGCACCGCCGGTGTTGTGGCGAGCAGCTTTGACGAGGGACGAGGCGCGTGCGTGCGGCCCGGAGTCGGAAGCCACGACACCTGTCGAGGGGCCGAGTCCGAGTAAGTCGGAGTGGATGGGGCGTGGGACGCAGTGACGTCAGTTGGGTGTATACTGAACGCCGTGTCGACGCCGTGCACGGGCCACTCCCGGAGGCGATGGCACTGTCGGAAGGCCGCCCGCGCACCAACGGAACGGAGAGAATGCTGCGTCTGCCGGCGTCGATGCCTCTGTGATGTCATCGGTCTTCCTGGCCAGTATATATACCGCAGCGCCTGCCATCCCTCCTTTCTTCCATTCCCCTTCGACCTCCCATGGATCCCCAAAACAAGCCAAAGGGCCCGTCCCCGCACTACTCCCTGTACCAACGCGAGGTCTTCAAACGCGGAGGCTCCACCGGCCAACGTCTGTCGCGTGTGTTCTGTTCCATCGTGCCCACACTCACGTAGCTACACAGTCCCCACCTTCTCCGTCCATCCCGACGGGCTGCAGGACTCTGTAAAGAATAAACTCAATGATCGCGGCTACTTCTACGCAAACTCGAATGCCGGCGTTGGTTGGACCGACAGAGCGAACAGGTACACAGCCGCTGCTTGCGTGACCATGCCCACTGACACATACAACAGGGAGGCCTTCTACCGGTGGCGCATCATACCTCGCACCCTCGTTGACACCAATACGCGTGATCTCACCAGTACGCCATCTCCTGCTGCCCATTCACTCGTTCTCATCCGGCCTTCGACCATGCGCCAGCGACATTGTTTGGTCACCGCATTCCTGCGCCCATCCTCTTCGCCCCAATTGGCATCAACAAGCTCTATACGTCTCTCGGAGAACTCGTCCCCGCAAAGATTGCCGGCGAGCTCGGCATTCCAGTGCGACGCCTCCATAACACCGCAAGAATTTCGCTCATCTTTCTTCGCACAGTACTGCCTGTCCACAGCGGGCTCACAGCCCATCGAGGATGTCGCCCGTGCCAACGATGAGGGCGCCTCCATCAAGAACGAAAGCAACAGTGTCCACTCGTATGATGGTCAGTCCGCCCGCTCCGTGTCTCAGTTCCCGGCATGTACTCCGGCTGCGTCCAAGAATATACACACCTGAATACGATACGGCCCATGTGTCCCCAGAGGCCGCTGGAT